>CM039132.1:7180260-7390046 GCA_022036555.1 Microstegium vimineum
TACGGGGAAATGGATATAAAAAACACAAAGGACGTGACCTCGCATCTTAATAAAGGGGGCATAATGGTTGGGAGTTTCCAAATATCCCGGAACTACTTCAGCCTGAGTCCTAGAGACGTTTATGTCTACGACCCGGACAAGGTGATCAAACATGACAAGTCCGGCCTGACAGCGTCGCACGTGACCATGGTGATTGGCATCGGACACCGGCTGACACCGGCCAAACGCTTCAGCCGCCACATGGTGATACAGAACAGCGAGGGCAAGCTCTTCGGGATCAACGGCATCGGCAGGATTGGGAAGAAGACCCTCAAGAAACTATACTGGATCGAAGTGGAGGATGTGAAGCCCCCAAGCCAGCGGCCAGCTAGCGCCTAGAACTTCCGGCTGCTGCCGCCAAGTGAGCAAGCGACGCAGATGAGCAGGGCGTCATATGTGCTCATGGCTGATTGGTTGCATTCGCATTCTATTTTTGTGCGCACAGACAATCTAATTGCAAACATCGTGCAACAAAAAACTTTGTTTAGTCGAACTTTATGGCTAGGCAGATGATGATCTTTTCGGTGGCTGCTGAAAAGCATTAATTGTTTCTTTTTGGTTGTGTTATGAGACAGTTGGATGCTTTTTAGAACTGTTGCATTACGGTGTGTTTTTTTTATATCTCTCAACTACTACAGTAGTCCGATTTTGCTTCTTTACTTCAAAACTAGTTTTTTTACTCTCCTCCAACTTTTAAAACTGTTTTTTTTTTGCAATGTGAGTGATTTTGCTAATGTGCAACGAACAGAGAGGATAAATCAAATTAAGTTGAAAGTTTAAAGAAATAAACCAAAAAATATTGTTTGCCGTCTTTTACCATTTTGAAAGTGTCTTGTGTTCCTATCGCCCTTCAAAAGATTTTTTTGTCTTAACGGTTTAGAACCACTTAATCTCTTCCTCTCTAAGTAGTCGGGCAATTCTCTCTTTGACACTTTGTTTAATTAAGATCCAATTCTTGTTCACTTAGGATTTGGGACTCCCTATCTTAAACAGTTATTCCCGCTCTTTATTGGAATTCCCATTCACATTCCTATCCTAGCCTTTCAAGAATTGCCACAATCCCCTCACTTTATTTTGCCACTTCTGCATTGAAGTAGCTCCCCTCTTTTCTCCATTCCACACTTTTGACACGGTTTCAAAAAAAAAAGCCTTCGTGAAGCAACCACTCTAATTCAAACTTGAATATTGGTGTACTCACTTTCTGTTTTTTATCACCCGTGCAAAGGAGTAGAGGCGTGTGATAATTTTTTTTTGCCCTTTCAGGGCTTCAACCAGTTTTTTAAAGCCCCCTCAACTTTTGAAAACCGTTCAAAGTTCAAATTTTCTCAAACTTTGCCACATGCTTTCCAAGACATCAAACTATTTTTTGGTGAGATTATTGGATTTTTTTAGCATGTTTGTTTGAGGAAGAGGAGGATGATTTTAACTTGCAAGGGATTTAAGCCCCCTCCCCCTCAATCCCTCTAAATCCCCATGGTTTCGAACAGGACCTGTTGCCTTCGCTCTTGTCACTGCTCATCGAGAGAAAAGCAAACAAAACCATGAACAACAGGCCAGGAGACGGTGCGGAGCCGCATTCGCCAGAGCCGGTGCCGCTAGACCGCTGCGGGAGTCAGGGGACGGAGGTAGCGCGGTTGGAGGAGGGGCGGCCATCGTGGGAGGCCGGAGCAGGGGCAAAGGCACGCGGGGAGGGGCTCGCCGGCCATGCCTGGGTAGGTGGCTCACCGGGCGCGCATGGGGAGGTGCCGGACCAGGCAAGCACGAGGCTCGGGAGAGAAAAACACTCCCAAGAAACAAAAGAACGAATCGGTAAGTACATAACCAGTGATGGTGGGTAATTTTTTCCCTCAAAAGCAGCTGAAAGCAGGGGTAAAGCTACTTTTAGTTTTGTATTAAAACAAAAGCTGCTTTTGGTTTAAAACAGCTGTTATTTTTTATCCTTTGGTTACGTTAAAAAGCTCAACCAAAGGGGTTCTAAGTAGGTTCGACAAGCCGACATTATCAGGCCTACTTCATTTAGTCTGTACCTATTTTGACTGTAAAACGGTTATCACAGCTCAATATTTGTAACCTCAGAAGGTTGCCACAGGGTAGAATTGTAGTCGGTACTCCTCCATTTCAAACTATAAAAACGTTTTTACTTTTTAGATACAATAGTTTTTTTTGTTATGGTTCAAAACTTCGGCAAAATTTCAACGAAATTTCACAATTTTCAGTGGTGGGCGAAAGAAAAATCCAAAACAAAAAAAATTAATACACTAATACATGTGCTACATAACTCGACTCCTATTTTCTATTAGGCCCCGGATCCCTGGAATTGAATTCATTTTAATAATCATAATTTAGAGATATTAATTAAGCTAATATGATTATATATGAATTATAATTGTATATTGTTGTTCACTATATGAGAGACATATTTATTTTTTGTATTTGTATCTCGTAGGAGAGGAAGTTTGAACAACATGTTATAAGTTACAAATAGATATAGTAAATGGTGATCTATAGAATCAATTTTTATCTCTCATCCTATGAATTTGAGATATGCTTAAATGTGAAACTTTGTAAAGTGGTGGAATATCAAATTCCAAGCCAAATATAGCTTAATTTATTAAAATATATTTCAATTCCTCCAAGTGAAGAGATCCAAACGGGCCCTTATTGTTTTCGGTAAAATTTGCACTCATATTCCGGTATTATAAAAGTTTCAGCCACATCATAGACCCTGGTTTTTGCTATGCACTTATAGATATACACTATATCTTGATATATACTTGGTAAAAACATAACCTAAAAAGGAGTTAATGTCTATCCGAGATGAAGGCGGTAGCAAAATATGTGAAATGTAACCAAGTTCGTGAGCCAACAAGTAACTTGGTTGGCACACAGGAAACTGCATAAGCTGATACGGAGTATATATGAAATACCATCTCACTCAGTCGTAGTTAAAGATCCACAAACACGCAGACAGATGAAGTGCTTCGCTACATCCCGCTGATACACAAGTTCGGATACAATAAATTACCTACTACCGGCACCTGGCCAAGCATCATGTCCAAACCAAACTACCAAACAAAACGCCGAGATCCAAACTGTCATGCTTCCACGTCACTGTCCCAGTCACCGTACCATAAACTGCATGAAGCATCAGGCGAGCCTATTTCAAATAGGTCAATGGCAGGGTGTCTCAGGTCTTCCACTCCTTGGTTCTTGCATGCATAGCACTGGCCTGGTGAAAAAAGCCATGCAAGCAAAATGTATCAGAAAACTGTAAGCACATTCACACATATAATTCATATACGATATTGTACAGATGTTATTACCATTTTCGTTTGGATCCAATGGATAGCATAAATAATATTTTGTCCCAAAAACCTCCTTCACTTCAGCAAAATACAGCTTCACTATCCAATCAGCTTTTGGCATCTTCATCTTCACAGTGAAGTTATAATGATGGTACACCTTGTCATAGCCCTCCACATTAAAACACTGGTGCTGAAGTTCATCAAGATGGTAGTCCTCCAGGTTCTGACAACAAATCAACATATATAGGGATATATTGGGAAAGTTCTAAATTTTGAAAGTTTAATTCGTAAAAAACTATGCGTACCGCAAGATGTTGACTTTTGTCAACGAACTTCTTGAAACACAGCATCACCTCCTCATTCATCCAGGCTGTTCCATTCCGAATAATTTTTTCTGTTGAAGCTTCATGCCTAAATCCACAATTAGTTTGAGATCAACGTCTTCCTCTACATCTATGGTGGGAATCAAAGTATCATAACACCAATTCCAAACATCGATAGTTCTTTTGCATATATAAAAAGTAATAAAGCTACACTAGAGGTATGACTCAAATGAAAGTTTGTAAGCACGACATGCATCAATTGTTTAAAACCTTTACTCTTGCTAAGTCTGGATGACTAGGAGGGTAAAATACAAGAGTTAGGGTAAATGACACCGTAGAATGAATATTATCAATAGTCTCTCAAAATATTACAAAAGTATCAATGCCTAGCAGTAGCCGGACAACTTATTACTGCTACAGCAATTGATTGTATGATACAGTCATAGGCCCCAATCCTATGATGTCCCAGCATCCTACGGGGGTGGCAACATTACATAGGGCAGCTAGCACCACTCTCCCACTCCACTACTAAGAGGTTGATGATGGTGTCATAACCTTGCCTTCCAAGTCATTAGAAAGTTTATTAAGCAAAAGTAAAAAGGAGCCCTTAAGTTTCCTACCTAGCCTCGCCTCTCCCTCCCACTTTTCACTAGTTGTGCCAGCACCCTTCATGGTCACTAGCCTTATCCTCCCCTACCAGCAAACCAAGACCATAATAACTGGCAATGCTTTACTCTAAAATATATTTAAAAAACTATTATGTAATCACAACAATGCAGCATATGAAAATTACTAAAGCCTAAAATTTCCATTTTACATATGACAGGAAGGCTTATTTCCTGATGAACAAGTAGAAAAAAATAATATCTGACAATCAAAACAATAAAGCCTAGGGGAATTTCTTTTTGTTAAACAATGGTACAAGCAAGAAAGCATTCTGTCATTTCATTAAGAAGAAAGAAAAAATACAGTAAGCCAGCAGGCGTACTCCCAAACAAATAAACACCAAAAATCGGCAAGACAGTGATGGAAATACAATCGAAGGAAAAGCAGACCAAAACATTAGAACCGCTACCTTGATTCAGTTAGTACCATACTATGCTGAGGGTGAGCTGCTGCAACAGAAGCCTGTTCAGTAATAACACTGGGTAGCTTTGGTTCTGTACCCAATTCAGCAGCACAGGCATCAATAGTGGGATCCTCCTCATCACCGACCAAAAAGCTATTATAAGGTACGTCGAGGTTGATACAAGGACGTGCATCTAAGTATTCCTTAACCATACGTTGCACATCCTTTGGGCTGAAGAAAAGCATAGTAATATTGTTAAAAGCATCTCCAACATATCCAATTCCAAACTGCAGCTGTAGACGAAATGTCATGGAATGCAAACTAAACATTTGCTGACTGGTGCTATCGAGCAAATGAATTCATTTCTACATAACAAATGAAAGCATGAATACAACAAATGAACACAAAGGTTTTCACCGGCATGGTCACTTATACTCATGCTTATTCACCCTCACAAGTACTCCACTATGCAATTGACCATGCATGTGCTAGAGGTGTTAGGAAAATAAAATAATTATTTTTTGCACATTACAGGTTTGCTACATCTGAATTAGCATCTTCAAAATACCATCATGTCTATAGCTTAGAATGATGACAGAGTAATTAATAGTATTTACATCGTGTGGTGCTACAGCTACTCACATGCTACTGTGTTGTTTACTTGCTTATATTGTTTTGGTCCATCCGTGTGTACTGAAATTTAGTGCCTCAACAAGGCTTCTTGCTGTTTCCAGTGTATTTCAGGCTTATATATATATATATAAACAAAAATGCCAGTAACTATAGAAAACAGGGATGATGTACATACTCAATATCTGAATATAGCTCGGGGCCTTCGTCCTTGACATTTGGTATAGTGCCAAAAATGGGCATAGACAGTACCATATCTCGTGATATACCTTTTGGTCGGTTAAAAATGAACTTAGTCTGTCTAATAGGAGGCACCCTGCACAGGCAAGAAGACACTTAGATAGAGTTACTAATTTATGTGTTCCTTGTCCATTCATTCTTTTTTGTAATGCATTGAAGCAAGACAATTTCATAAAAAAAAATAATGTTATCTGTTGCGTCCCATAAAGTACTTCTTGTTCTCGTTTTACGTTTTACTAAACCCATATATCGACAGTTAACTTTTGTATTTGAGGATTCTTGCCATTATGTAGAGATAGAAAACATTAAATTTCAGCGTAAATAAAAAAAAGAGCAAAATATATGTACCATGCACAGTCATCATCAGTTAACTCTTCATCTGTTTCTGTTTGAGGGGTCAGAAGTGGGGGGTCACTTAATGACAGTGCCTCTGTAACTTCCCTAACAAACTCACTTGTGTTCACCTCAGAGGTATGCTCCTCTTGCCTGATAAAAGAACATTACAAAGGAACAATAATCATTAGAAAGAATATCCAGAAGAGGGTATTATGAAGAGCGGCCCTGGTGCAAGCGGTAGAGCTTTACCGCCTGTGACCAAGAGGTCCAGGGTTTGAGCCCCAGCCTCTGCACATTTGTGCGGGAAAGGCTGCGGGGAAAGGCTGTGGGCTATTTCCCTTCCCCAGACCACGCAGTGCGGGAGCCTACGGCACTGGGTACGCCCTTTTTATCCAGAAGAGGGTATTATGATATTGCTATGATATGCACCGATATAAAAGGGGATCTTTTGGGGAGCAACAAACAAATGGAAGTCCAAACTTTTGCTATGATATACAATTTTTGGTTGTACAAATAAACCACTGGTAGCACAATACATGTTTGCTTTTTGGGGTCCGGGGCAGTTTGCTAATTTAATTGGATAGTTTGAAATGATTCTCATAATATAGAAATGTAAATGGCACAACCATACAATACAACAACTTCATGCATTATTCACATGGCTTGTCAACGACAAAGCCAGTGTTTATGGGAGCAAACAAATAGCAGAGTATTTTCCAACATCATAACCTGGGAAAGCTAAGGGAACTAAACTAGCACACGATCAGTTTTACAGTTCAGAGCTTGTTGAGTTAGAGCAATAATTTTTTTCGCAAAAAAAGTAATGAATATATGGATCTGTGTGTGCCGTCGTCTCTGCTCACTTTACAATATATACCATGTGGCACCGACCGAAAGTGCTATTGCAAGGAATTCAGCACTTTTCCTTAATAGATGTAGATGGTGAATGGTGTCGGGCATCATCAGATTGCATATCGCCGAGGGCAACTAAATTCCAATTTAAAAAAGTGGAGCATAAGAAAAGAAAACTCACTCGGGGCGACGTGCATAATCAACATTAGTCATTTCAGCTGTTTCTGGGGTGGAAAGTGAAGGGTCACTCAAAGACAGCGCTTCAAATGTTGGCAAATCCATAACCGGACTAGGAAGCTCACTGCTTCTCACCACGCTAGCCTCAGCCCTGACGAAAACATATTATAGGAAAGAACAAATAAGTATAAATTTGTTATGGAAGCAAACACAATCCAGGTATCAGACATATATAATAATAAAGGTAAAAAAAAACAGCAACCGCTGCACTTACCTTGCTAATCCTCTTGGTCGAGACCTCCTTGGGCGGTCTGAATAGAGAACACTTTGTCGAACGCGTATTGCACCTCTAGCTCGAGGATGACTATGAATGTTGGAATCAACAAACTTGGTTAGGTTTGTAACAGAAATCTACTACGACGTTGTTCGATGTTCATGGAATTCACCCAATACAGAATAAAACATTAATTTTGAGGGGCCCCAAAAGGTTTTTAAAGAGCTTGTAATGGTTATCATATCACAGGAGAAATCGATATAAATAGACCACGTACATGGGGAAGAAAAGTCGGTTCTTTTTTTTCAACAGGAAGGAAAAAAACATAATATTTTGCAGCACCATAAGGTGGGAAGTAGAGCTATTTTGCAATACAGAGCTAAGGGAATGTCTTTTGGGGGGTTCAAATTTTCCCAAAAAAGAATGATTTTTCTTCGTTTCTTAAGCCTCTGGTTGTAGTTGATTGGGGAACTCTCTATCATTTATATAGATTAATAAATAAAATCTCCAGTACAGTAGGAGCTTAAAAATATGATTTTGATGCAATTTCTGCATCCACGGTAGTAGTAGTAGTAGGTTGAGGGAGAAAGACGGAAGTGAATTGGGAAAGGAAAAGCAGAAGAAGAGGGGGCCGGGCTCACTCGGAGGATGGCGCAGCTGAGGAAGATGCCTGACTTTTCCGCCGGTGACTAGGGCCGCCGACGACCCGGCGGTATCCTGATTCGATTCCCCTTCCCCTTCCCCTGGACCGGCGAGCAGGAGAGTCTGGGCCCGGCCCCATGGCAGCGCCGTACATCATCGGCGCCGCGTAGGAGGATGCCAGGGTCCCCGCCCCAACATCGGTAGGGGATGCTGGTTCGGGATCGTCCTCATCGTCGTCAACCCGGAGGATTCCGAAGCGCGAGGTCGTGGATGCTGGTTGGAGGCTGCCGACGACGACGAACGGCGGGAGAAGCGGATCCACAGAACGACCGTCACCTGCGCGGCGCCGGCGAGGATTCCCTCTGCGCGGTGGAGTGCCGGTTGCGCGGTGGGTGTCGGAGCTGTCGGCCATGGCGTCCCGTCGAGCTGCTGCTGCAGGAGGACACGCCGGCTCGCCGTGTGGGGGTAGCGTCGCTCGCAACTCCCTCACAAACTAAAAAAGCTACGAGTACTACTCACTGCTCCACTCCACTCCCCTCCCTCTATCTCTCTCTCACGTGTTGCCTTTGAATTTCAACCAAATAGTTTATACATACAATTTTTTATAGCATAGCATAGGCCATAGCATAGCACAGTTGCTCCGGATGTCTTACCTTGCAGTAAAAAAAGCGAAAGTTACTGTGCTAATACTATACTACTACTTTCGCCTTGACACTTGTTTGAGTGTCTATGTAAAAATAAAAGAAGGAAGAAGGTTGTGTTTAGTTCTACCAAAAATCTCAAACTTTGGCGTTATATAAAAAGAAGATTTCCTGTCACATCAAATGTACAGTATATGCATGAAGTACTAAATGTAGACGAAATCAAAAACTAATTGTACAACTTATTTTAACTTTGCGAGATGAATCTATGATTGAACACTTAATTGTCAAATACAAACGAAAAGTGCTACAAGATTTTTTTCAGCATCTAAACACAAACACAGCCTATATGTCAAGCATGCAGATCACTTTTTTTTTTATTTCTAATTATTAGCTCTTTGCTAATACACGTTCAAATCATGTCTAGAGAAAGATTGTCAGCCAAAGATGCGAATTGGAACTAGGTTAGGATATGTAAGGAGCAAGAGGCGGGAAAGAAAACATAGCAAGCACACGTACTACTAGCTCGTAATGGAACTTACCGTGGTCCTCCTTGTCCTTCCATCGCAGGTCGCGGCCGGCGAGCTTTGATGGCAAACGTGTGTCACCCGACATATATATAAGGACCAAATATACGTGTTCGAATCCAAATATACTCCGTAGACGTGTACCTACAAGGCTACAAATAATCCTCAAAGTACAATAACTCTGAGTACAGATCCGATTTCTTTTCTAGTTGTAATAAACCTCTGGTACAAGTATTTGGTTTTTTCTTTCTTTCCTTTTTTTATACAAAAACTCAAATATATATTAGAGAAAATTGTTTGGTTTTCTTTTTCCCTTCCGTTAGTATGGCCTTAAATTGTACGTAAAATTACTCTTTTAATTCTAACGCTGAAATCAATGGTTCAGCGATCTACATAGATGCACTCAATAGTTTCCAAGATAAGGTACAATCTTGTTTTTTTCAAGCATGTATAATGTAATAACTAATCAGTATCATGGCCAGCAAAGACGGCGTTAGTCTATTTGGGTCGTACGGAAATATAGTAGAAACTCTAAAAAAGCAATATAAAAAAGCAATATGCATACTGAGCTGAAAATAGTATAGGTAGTCCAAAAAGAAAAAAGAACGGAGAGAGTAGTACGTACTAGTAAATGTCTGTGGGACGATGGAGAGAGACTGGCATAGTACTGTAGTAGTCAGTCCAGCAGTACGTGTTCTCTCTCCATCCCAACTGGTCTAGGCGTCTAGCTATACAGCTGACGTCCAATACTCCATGATCGTTTCAAACAGTACCGTATACTAGGCTTTTTCTTTTTCAGACAGGCTAGACTTGTTTACATCGTTTTAAAACAATACAAAATTCCACATGACATTAAATCTTTGATACATACATAAAATATTAAATATAGGTAAAAAAACTAATTATACAATTTGTATGTAATTTATAATATGAATTTTTTAAATCTAGTTAATCTATAATTGAACAATAATTATTAAATACAAACGAAACAATGCAATACAGTAGTAGTAGGTAAGATTTTAGATTTAAACGTCGCAAAAAAAAAGATTTTGGATTTAAACATTCGTAATCATTGTGTAAATCGGTATGACAAAATTTGTGGGTTCCATGCGTCGCCGGGCTTCACTTGCGGATACAGAACCGGATGGATTTGCGTGCGGTGCGGCCATGCCACGAGTCACTTTTTTACACTTTCACTGTACCTTGGATTCCTGTAGATGACGGTCTGAGACTTGCATGATCTCTAGTAGTCCCATCATCCGATATGCTGACATTGCATTGATATACGGTAGCTTTTTTTTTCTTGGTTTCCTACTGGCTATCTGCTAGTCTATGTAACTAAACTAGGAAAGTAAACATACAACAACTAATGTACATAGTATAAATACAGAAAGTAATTAGATGGTGATAGAGATGTAAACTCAAGTGGACGCTCCGGTAATTAAAAGGGTGATAGAGATGCAAACCGGAGTGAACAGGGACGAGGAAGATAGGAGGAGCAACTTTTTTTTACCATAATTTGTGTGTTAGTAGTATATGAAGAACGTGCAATTTGTGTTATACTAGGATTTTCGGTTCACTTTTGAGCTAGAAGAACTCGCGGGCTCCACCTATAATGTTTTTTCTGCCTCTTTTTTAATAATAGATAATAAAATCCGGCATATACATCCAAGGATATACACAACCCATTATTACAAAGTTTTGGAGAAAATAAAAGGAGAAAGTTATAGTCTTATAGATCGACCAGAACGCTAGTTGAAACAATAAAAATATTTTCATTCTTTATTGGATATCTCTAAAGCAATAACTTCTAATTTCTTGCTCATCGTTGAGAGTGCGTTTTTGGCTGTCTCATCACGCTGCAGCTTGGCCCAAGAGCGTAACCAGTACGCTCCTCTGAAAATTACCTGCATAATAGAGTTAGATTTCATTTGATTAAAAACAACATCATTACGGCATCTCCAGATAGCCCAAAACATGGCAGCCACTCCCACCCAAATAAAATTTCTAATCCTTTTATTTTGATTAGTTAGCCAAACACCAAACATGTGGCTGATTGATCTAGGTTGGGTCAAACTAGTAGTAAAAAAGATAATCCTCCAAATTATTTTGGTAAGGGGACAGTCAAGGAACAAATGTTGGATAGTTTCATTCTCATTACAGCAGATGCACTTTTGACTCCCCTTCTAATTTTTCTTAGCAAGGTTGTCTTTGGTTAAGACGATACTCCTTTGCAAGAACCAAAGAAATATTTTTATTTTTAGAGGAATTTTTATCTTCCAGATCTTCCTATGACGAAAAGGTGTTTGTGTATCTATAAGATAGAGATATATAGAGCGGACAGAGAACAAACCAGATTTGGTTAGACTCCATCTGAAGAAATCTGAACCTTGCACCAATTCAACATTTGAGATCCGTGCTTCTAAATTAAGTCATTCTGTAAGTTTATTATCCACCAAAGTCCTTCTAAAAGAAATATTTAGAAGGCTAGTAGTCATCACTTTTGAGACTGTTGTATGAGGATCCCGCACTATATTATATAGAGATGGATATTTAACTTTCAGAGGCTTATCTCCTACCCATTTATGGTCCCAAAACCTAGTGTTAGTTCCATCTTTAATATCGAAAGACCCAGTACCTCATCTTTGATATGCATAAGGTCTCTCCAAAAATGAGAGTCATTGGGTTTGGCTGTCACCTGAGTTAGGCTCTTGGAGGCTAGGTATTTATTCCGTAAAAGAGATTGTCATATGCCTTCTGTGTTTAGAAGATTGGCCAGCCATTTGGCGAGAAGATATTTATTTTGCAATTGTAAATTTAGGATACCTAATCCTCCTTGGTCTTTGGGACGGCAAAAAATGTCCCATCTGGCAAGGCGATATTTATGTTTATCTGAGGAGCCTTGCCAGAAGAACCTTGACCGATAATGATCTAGGTTTTTAATGACCCTCTTAGGGATCTCAAAGAAAGACATCATAAACATAGGTAGGTTGTTTAAGACTGAATGAAGCAGAACTAGTCTACCCCCATATGACAGGTATTTTGCTTTCCAACAAGAGAGTTTCTGTTTGAAACGATCTTCCACCTTCCTTCATTCTGAGTTCAGTAGTTGTCTATGGTGCATTGGGATCCCTAGATATCTGAAGGGATATTCCCCTGCGTTATATCCAAAGAGACTAGTATAGAAGGATTCCATCTCTCTAGCTACTCCATAGCAAAAGACTTCGCTTTTGTGGAAATTGATCTTCAGCCCAGATAGTTGTTCAAAAGCGCAAAGCAGCAGTTTCAGATTTTGTGCCTGTTCTGGGTCGTGATCAATAAAGATAATGGTGTTATCTGCATATTGTAATATGGATAGACCATCATCTATAAGGTGGGGGACAACACCTCTTATCTGCTCATCTGCTTTTGCTCTGTTAATAAGAAGAGCTAGCATATCTGCAACGATGTTGAATAAGATTGGTGACATTGGATCTCCCTGTCTGAGTCCACGTTTGGTTTGGAAGTAAGGCCCTACGTCATCATAGACTTTGATTCCCACACTTCCTCCGGTAACCAAAGATTCAACCCACCGGCACCATTTGGGGGAGAAACCTTTCATTCGTAGTGTTTGCTGAAGAAAAGACCATTTCACTTTGTCGTATGCCTTTTCAAAGTCAATTTTGAAAATGACACCGTCTCTTTTCTTGGTGTGAAGTTCATGGATGGTTTCGTGTAAGATAACGACTCCTTCCATTATATTCCTGCCCGGTATGAATGCAGTCTGCGTTGGTCTCACCACAGTTTTAGCTAACAAATTAAGCCTATTTGTGGCCACTTTAGCGAATATTTTAAAACTCACATTAAGAACACTATTGCTGAATTTTTATGGCATTATCCACTTTTGGGATTAAGGTGATAATACCAAAATTGAGGCTGTAAATATCCAAAGTCTCCCTATGTAGCTCAGCGAATAGCTGTAGGAGATCCTCCTTGATAACTCCCCAGAACACCTGATAGAATTCCGCAGGAAAGTCATCTGGCCCCAGAGCCTTATTATGCTCCATTTGGAAGACAACCTCTTTCACTTCAGATTCAGTGAACGGAGTGATGAGGATCTCGTTTTCCTCTGTAGAAACCTGTTGGATATCTAGGTTTTGGTCTTTCCTAAGGGAGATATCAGAATTTGTTGGTTGACCAAAGAGGTCTTTATAATAAATCGTAATGTGACTTTTGAGATGATCATCACCAATCACAACCCCTTGATCATTTTCAAGTTTATAGATATGTTGCTTTCAATGTCTCCCATTGACCACTAGATGAAAGAACTGAGTGTTAGCATCCCCTTCCAAAAGGGTTTTCACTTTGGCTCTCTCATACCACTTTAGTTCCTCCTCTCTCAGAAGGTTAACTAAACGTTCTTTTAGATAATGTTTTAGATTAATCTCTTGATCTGTTAAGGAAGAAATCTCAGCTTTCTTATCAAGATTCTCTCAAAGAGATAGCAGAGTCTTTTTTTCTTTTCGATATGACCTTGTAGTGTGTTGAGCCCATCCCCTAAGATATTGTCGGAGTCTTCGAATCTTGAACTGCCAGCGTTCAAGAGGGGTTGACCCAGAGCATGGCGATTGCCAAATGTTTACAACCAGATCATAAAAACCATCTCGTATCAACCATCCTCTCTCAAATTTGAAAGGACGATTATGGGTATTATGGGTTGAAACACCAGTGTTGAGCACAAGGGGAGTGTGGTCTGAGATATTCCCGCCCCTAGGTTGTACAGTTGTCAATGGGAACATGATTTCCCACTCTGTGCTAACGAGTACTCTATTTAATTTTTTGATGGTTGGATTATCTCCTGGCCTTGCCCATGTGTAATTTTGGCCTGCCATTGTAATCTCCTTAAGATCCAGAGACTCGATAACAACATTAAAAAGATTAGGCCACTTAGGGTCAAAGTCCCCAGAACTCTTTTCCTCTGGACCTCGCATAATGTTAAAGTCTCCTCCTATTAGATATGGAAGAGTTTCTTTGGAGCAAGCGTTGGCAATTTCTACTAAGAAAGCGCTCTTATTGTTGAGTTGTGCTGGCCCATAAACCGTATATAGCCCAAACTTGAAGTCATTTGATTTGACTCTTAGGGTGAATTTTACATAAAATTCTCCCTCAGCAGTTGCTCCAATGTCAAAGACACTCAGGTCAACACCTAGCAGGATGCCCCCAGACCTTCCGTGGGGTGCCATGGTGTGCCACAGAAAATCATGTCCCCCACAAATATTTTTGAGAACATGATCCGGGAAAGAATCCCTGCCTGATTCAGAGATAGCAATAAAATTAATTTGCTCTTCTTTAACTAATTCAGCCAAAAACCTATGCTTAGCCAAGTCACCCCAGACCTCTACTATTCCAGAAAACTCCCTTCATTATAAAATTATTTTGGAGGGGGTCTTTGGCTTATTGGGAAGTTTGCCATTAAAATTATTCTTGGCCTTATTATATTTTTTCTTACGTTGAAGTGGAGAAAGATCTATGATTTGATCATTCCCCTCCAGCAAGTTCTCATTTAGATTTCCACAGATGTGGCTGAGAATTGCATCGAGTTGATCATCCCGCTCATCACCACTCTCGAGATTGGAGGGTTTAGCGTGAGTAGTATCTTTCTCTCTATTAACATACACAACTAACCTGTCCACCTCTAAATTTTTTATATTAATAATATCTGAGGTACCTAGGTTGATGCCTACCCTATCAAGGTTTGAAAAAACTTTTGAATCTGGAAAGGTAGTAAAAGAATTACCTGGAAATTCAAGGTTCTTTCTTAATGTCAAACGTTCTGCCTTGTGGAGGGTATGGATGTCTGCCGTTGCCGCGTTCCTGGAGCTTCTACGAGGCGCTTTGATGCGCGTTGTTGCAGCCGCCAACTCGAGCTCCCACACAACCCCTGCCGCGGGTGCCAGAGGCACAGCCACAGCCGCGGACTCAAGCCCCCCCACAGCACCTGCCGAGGGAGACAGAGGTGCAGGTGTAGCCGCAGCTGTGGGGTCAAGCCCCCCGCTCCTGCCGTGGGTGACAGAGGTGCAGACGCAGGCGCCGGCGCAGTCGAGTGCTCCAGCTCCCCCTCCATCTCCCCCACCGCTCCTGCCTTGGGTGACAGAGGTGCAGACATAGCCGGCAGGCCCGAGCCAGCGGCGGCCGACCCTGGGCCATCCACCGCTGTCATGGGAGACATGGATGGGCAAGCTGGCTGGCTTAGGTGTTCGGCACCCAGGTCATCATCAGTGGCCGACGACGGGGAGAGGATAGGGGTGCGCCGCCCCCCGTCCTCAACGTCCCCCTGCGCCGGCGTGTCGTCCCCCAGCGTAGGCCCTGAATCCAGCTCGAGCAGGGTGGCGGTTGGTGATGAAGAGCCCCCCAACTCAGCAAGATCCGTTGACTTCTCCGGTGATGCCAAACAAAAAGAAGAGAGATTTATTTTGCTAGGAGAAGCAACTAGCATATTATAATCAGCTAATTCTTCCACTATAAGAGGAACATAAGTCTTCCTCGAAACCCCATCTTCTTTGTCAAGCATGACCCTGGCATTGATCTCATTAATAAGCTGCGTACAGGCCATATCTAGGGCCTCTTCCACTAGAGCAGCTTGCTTCTGAGGAGGCACATTCTGAGGAGGTGTAGAAGATTTTTCGGAGGACTTTGTATTATTCTGAGGATTGGGGAGATTAGCATCCACATCTTCCATCTCTCGGTCACCCTCCTGTTCCTTATCACTATCTCCCAATAGATCTTCATCCGGATCAATCGGATCAACCCGAGCAGTTTCATCAGCCTTAAAAAAAAGGCGGTAAATGCCAGTGCCAGCACAAACATCTACAAAATCCGGGATTTTTTTCACATCATAGACGACCACGAGGATACGAACCTGACCCGTCATCCTCAGGTGAACCATATCCACCTTCTGAGTTGCCCCAACAATAGTCCCTACTGCCCACAGTGGAAGAAAAGAACGAAGTACCTTGGGCACTTTAGAGACAGTCAACCAAACTTGGTCTAGTATCTTTATGGGTTGAACATCATCCACATATTCAGCAAATGCGATATTACCTTCCTTACTCTTTGTAGTGAAGGTCCCGATTGCTATCATACGGTCAAGTTCTTCCTTGCTTGGAAACGGGACAACATAAGATTTTGCCCCTAACTGCTGCACCTCCCAATCCCACCGAACTGGGATAATCCTTGCCAACCCAGTCTTGAGCAACTGAGCAGAAACTTCTCCAACTTCCACTGTGATGAGGGCTGCAGTTGGTGCCTGAAAGGTGTCGACAATGTTATTGTTCCTTGCAGGCTGAATTTGGAAAAAACCCATCCCATCCTCAGCAGCGCCGCAGAAAGCGATCGATGGTTTGGGACCACGCAGCAAAGGGCACTGGTTGGGGTAGTGGTCCTCTGCATAGATAGAGCACTCCAACTTCACTGTTGTATCCTTTCGTTTCCTCTTATTGCCCTGTTCATCAACCCCAACATTACCTTGATCAATCACGGTTTCGGCTCCTCGGATGTGAACGCCTCCGTGGGGGTCCTTGACGGCAGCCTCAGTAGCGGTGCACATGGCACCCATAGCCCCTGTGGGGTTCGGGCCTTCCTTGACTGCAGCCCAGGGGGCGGCCTTGGATGGCCGCGACCACGGCCACCGGTGCCGCGACCACCTGTATGGTGAGGGTCACCGCGTCCACCGGCCGCGGATGGACCTTCGCGGCTTCCGCGACCGTGATCCCGGCCATGATCGCGGGGCTCGTCACGTCCATGGTTCTCTTCGCGTCCGCGGCCATGGGCATCATCATCCATGCGACCACGACCACGACGCCGAGCTGACGGGGCGCCACGGCGTTGGGCGTCCCTACCTCCTCTCCTTCCCACTTCTCCTCCCGCCATAAGCACCTCCTTGTACGACGGTCTCGGTGCAGCGACTGCGTCGAAGAGAGCTAGGTTTACCAAGCGACATGAAGGTCTCCTCACAAACGTAACAGGTTGGGCCTCTTTGGCTAGCCAAGTCGGTGCCCGAGTCGACACCCGACCCGATGCCCGGACTGTCTCCAAGCCCCGCTCATCACGGGATTTTGAAAATTGAAATCCCGCCGAATGTGGATCGCCGCCGCAAGGATTCCGGGAAGCTCGCTGCAGCACCGGTCGGAGGTAATCTCCAAACGGTGCCTCCGGCGTGATCCGAGGAGGCAGCAGCGGACCCCTCCTGGTGCACACCCTTGGCGCTTTGATCCGCCTAGGCGGCTGCGGTGGTGAATACCTAGGCGGAGGGGAAGACAATGGAGCAAGTACGGTTGGTGTCGTCGATGCAGCTGCTGGCAATGACGGCTGCTGGAAGCGAAGTGGGATGGGATTATCCTCCCCAAGATCTTCACCCTCGGAGTCCGATTCAGAATCAGCAACCCAGAATTTCCCTAGTCGCGGCACTTGATCGGCCTCCAATGGCTCCTTCGTCGTGACCCTCCACAAGGCAAGGCGGATCGCCAGCGCGACCTTGACGGAGGGCATATCGATGGACGAGCGATTACATCACCCTGCTTCTGCTTTCAGAGAGAAGAGCGCGCGACGAGGCGGCTCGGGTGAAAGGTCCTTGTGTGATTTTGGTAATTGAGTGACAACTTAGGTGAACTAATACGTGTTCAAGTGATATACACACATGAGATTAGTTCACAGGTGATTGTGTGATGAAGGAGCTTAATTGCACATGAGACATGACATAGAGTCATGTGATCAAGTTGGAGAAGATCAAGATGAGGCTTGGCTTGATGGACCGGTTGCAAGTGTGAAGGGCAAGTGAGTGATGCTTGGCGCCGATGGACCAACGCAACGGTGAAGAGCAAGTGAGGTCAAGATCGATGAACCAATACGGTCACGTGATGATATGGAATGGATCATATCATTTGGTGATACATTGGTGCATGTGTTGCATCAACATTGGAGATGGAGATGGAGATGGAGATGGAGATGGAGATGGAATGCGCAAGGCAAAGGTATAACCTATAGGGCATTTCCATTTCACCGGTCATTGGTGTGTAGAAAAGTATATGACCGGGTTTAGGATAGATAGCCGTACTATCAAGGGGGACAAACTTATTTGCATATCGGTTATCTAGTGCCACTTGAGCGATCTAACTTTGCAATGCATTAGGATCGAGTGGCGCGGTGAGAAGCAAGTGAAAAATGCTTTGAAAAATGATTGTGAAAATGCTAACACACTTGCACAAGGTGAAGAACACATTTGTGTTGGCACTTGAGAAAGCAAGGAGAAGTTGGAGATGTGTTTGAACAGAGAAAGGAGGTCCGGACGCAAGGTCCGGACGCTAGGGACAGTAGGGTCCGGACCATTGTTTGCATCTAGAACCTAACCCTAGGTCTGGCTGAAGTTGTGAGCTGTGGACGCTAAAAGAAGTAAGTCCGGACGCTAGGGTCTTGGGCGGTCTGGACCATTGGGTCTGCGTCCGGTCGCCCTCCCCACTGACTTGCTGAGCTAACGAGGTGGGTCCGGACGCTGGTTGTCGTCCGGACGGTGTACTCCGGACGAGCGTCCGGAGGAAATCGGCTCTCGGGGAGCTCTCTGCTCACGTCCGGACGTGGGTGCGCGTTGGTCCGGAATGGTGTCCGGACACGTCCGGAGGACGCGTGGCAGAGATCGGCGCGACGCGCCAACGGTTGTTTTCAACGGGAAAGAGTCCGGACGCTGGGCGATGGTCCGGACCCTCTGTGCTTGTGCGTCCGGAGGTTCGCAGGAAGGCCCAATGATGGGGAAAAATGGCTAGTTTGTTGGGCTAGCCTATATATACTTGTTGGCCGGCCTCTTGGGCTGGTTGAGCACCTTGGGGTTGTGTTACCCTTAGTTGTGTTTGGTTGGGAGCCCTCTAACTCACTTGTGCAAGCAAAGAGTGTGATTCGATTGCGAGTGAGTGATCTCTAGTGCGTTGCTTTGAGAGATAGCTTCGTGTGGCACTAGGTGATCGTGTTGCAAATCGGTGGTGCTTGTTACTCTTGGAGGTTGCCACCTCCTAGACGGCTTGGTGGCTTGTGGCTCCGTCGAAGCACGCAAGAAGCTTGTGCGTGACTCTGGAAAAGGCTTTGTGAGGGGTATTGTGCTCGCCCGCGGGAGATCGCGAAGAGCAACTCTAGTTGAGCGTGTCATTGAGTTACCCTCACTTGTGGGTAGATTCTTGCGGCGCCTGAGTTAGCGGGCTAGGCTTGTGAACGCCTATTAGCCGCCGAATCACCAAGTGTGTGGTCGACATAACAGGGACTAGCTTGGTGGCAACCAAGTGAACCTCGGGAGAAAAATCACCGTGTCAACCTTGTCTACTCTTCTCGGTGGTTTGCATTCTCCGTTTCACTAGCTTGTATTTACTTGTTCATATCTTGTGCTAGTGTTTCTTTGTTGCTCTTGTAACTAGTTTAGCTTGTGTGGCTTGCCTAGTTACCTTCTACCTTGTGTAGCTTAGAAGTAGCTCTTGAGTGGCTTATTGGCTTTTAACACCCATAAAAATTGTTTGCATTTAAAATAATAGAAAATGATTTATTAAAGAATTGTGTGAGCATTTCATTTAGGGAAATAAAATAATTTTATTAAATTAAAATCAACTCCTAGTTTATTAACATGTTGATGCATACATGCTGCTGCACATTTTCTTTGGTTGATTGAGTTTGCAAAGCAAAGTGTTTTTGAATTCAAATTCATTTGGAAAATGGGTTTTGGAAAAGAAAAGAAAAAGAAAAGAATCTCTCTCCCTCCCTTTTTCTTGTTTTTGGCCAAAGGTCCAGCCCAACCCTGCACTCTCTCTCTTTTCTTTCTGCCCGGCCCGCTCCCTCTGCTCTGCGCGGCCCAGCTGAGCGCGAGGCCTAGCAGGCCTCCCAACCGTTCCCCTCTCTCCCTCACTGCCGACCGGGCCCCGCTCGTCAGCGCCTTCTCCTACCTCCCGCGCCGATCGGACGCGCAGCGCCGCAAGCTGCAACCGCCCGCGCGATGCCTCGCTCCCACTCCGTGCATTCCGCGCCCACGTCCCGAACGCCCAGCTCTGCAACCGCACTGCTTCAAGCGCGTTAAAGAGTGGATCGCCCCTCCTCTCTCCCCCTTTTCTCGCCTCTGTTTCACCGAGCGCAAGCAGAGCACCGCAACCGCTGGTCACTGCCGTCACCGAGAAGGCCACCCCGGAGCTCGACCGCCTCGGTAAGCTCCGCGCCGAACACCGCGCTGTCGTCCGCATGCCCCTCGGGTTAACTGGACCTTTCTATCTCCCTTGTGGTAGGCCGCAGAAGTCCATCGGTGGAAGCTTTGACCTTGCCGACCGCCATCGGCGCGACATCGCGGACCTCGACCCTTCTCCGTCCCCGAAAATTCTTTGGTGAGTAGCGTCTCGCATCCGTTTCCTTTCGACAAACGTCCTCGGCCTAATCCCGCCTTTGCATTCCTTGTCGTAGCCGCAGAACGCTCGTGGACGCGAAGCTCGCCGTCCGCCGTGCATGCTCGACGCCGACTGCCTTTCTCGCGACACCGAGCTTCCCGAACCATCCTCGTCCGTGTTCCTTGTCTCGGTAAGTTTCGTCGTACGCCACTCTCCCTTCCTGAACCCTCAATTCTTTGAATCGAGGTCCTAGCCATCTGCTCCACGTACACCGTACGCCGCCGGCAGTGGCGTTCGCGGCGCCCGTCTTTCCTCCCCTCTCTGCGTTTAATTAGTGCCACCGTTGTGGTCGCGTTGATCTCCTCTTTCTCCCCCTACCCTCGCCCAGTCGAACCATGGCCTCTAGGGTGTGTACTGCGCGAGCAGCACGCCGCCAGCCATGGCGCACCGCCGCACCGCCTCTGCTCTCCTCCCTATGTTCGTCCGAGCACACCATCGCGTTCGCCTCGCCTTCCTCTTTCTTCCCTTGTATTCGGATTTCAAAACCGTGGCCGGGAGCTCGGTTTCTGAGCGCTCCGGCGACCTCCTCGCCGCCGGGCATGGTGACTCCGCCGTGTCGGCCACCTGCTGTGGCCGGCTGATCCCCTCTCTTCCTCCCTCTTCGATTCACAGCCATCCGACCGGAGATCAACGACTCTAATTAGAAGATACCTCTTCGCAGGCTCTTTTGTTAAAGAGACCCTGCTGATTCTATAAATGAACCCGCAGTCCATGACTGTTTCCCAATTTCAGAAATCAAATAAATTCGTTTTAATTCAAATCCTTTTAAATTTAATTTCAGAATTGCCATCTGGTTTGAAAGGTTTATAAAATCTACGTTTTAACTCCATTTTGAACAATTCGAATTGCGTTAGATTCGTAATGCGATTCTCTACATGTTAAAACCTCTATTAGTCCTGTTTGAAACATTTAAATTTTGAGGTTAAGTTTGATTAATGAAAATGCTCTTAGAGAACTAGATTAATTCATATCTTTCACGTTTTAAATCCGATTTTCATGAAATTCGCGTTGAAATGTTCGTAGCAGTGCGTAGTACCTTTTTCTAAACCTTTTACTTCTGTTTACTGTTGCTGGTGTACTGTTCTAATAGTAGTTTTGTTTGCTTTGTATGTATGCAAATTGGAATGTGTGTTGTTGCAATGCCGTGATCGAGTTCAGACGGTGAGGAGTTTGGTTGTGACCAAGAATTCTTCGACCAACAGCAGGACCAGCAAGAGTTTGATAACCAAGGCAAGTATAGCATGGGACCTACCTTGTTATCCTATTCACCATAATCATGATTTCATATGCATGTGTTTAATTTGACACCCATAGAATATTTCCATAGAATTGAAATCCTTTACCTTGACTCCTATGGGTTATGCATATGGGTAGATGGCTAGTGCTTTATGAAATGATACATGATCCCTGCCATTTGACACAATGCTTTGAATGAATTGGTGAACCTGTTCATGGCAATTGGAACATAACCTTTTATAACAACTCACTGTTGGCAAAAGCTAGGACTGACAGTGCAACCGTGAGAGCTACATGGCTCTAGCTTTAACTCAGTAATAGACTCTTTTCTAGCTTGTTAGCGGTTACCCGAAAGGGCGCATTAGGCTCTTGCCGAGCTGGTTATAGTGCGGCCTCTGTCCGGGTTTGAGCGTAGGCTACGGTCTTTATGCTACTCGGAAGGGGGGCTCTATCGCCCCTTGCCAATCCTAGCGGCCCTAATCTTGTTAGACGAGGTACTATGAAAGGTTTCATAGTGAACTCCGCCCACTCACTTTGGCAGTGTTTACGGGAGTAATTAACCCGGGCAATCGGGGCATCACGACTCACGGGTAAAGATGCACAACCTCTGCAGAGTGTTAAAACTGATATATCAGCCGTGCTCACGGTTACGAGCGGCCCAGAAAACTGACGGTTTAATTATAATGAACTTGATCAATCTTTATGTTCCTGTTGCCACTATAATGATGATGTTTATGTTCTTCTTAATTTTGGAAATGATGTAAGTGGGATCATTTGGGGCTTAAGCATAACTTGATGTTACTTAATAATAAAAGTTTGACTAACTAAAAATGCTAAACACAGTAAGCCAGTGTCAACCTTTTTGAGCATCATGACCCCATGTTAGCTTGCTGAGTACAAAGAGTACTTACACTTGTTTTACTTTTCAATCAATTGGATAAAAATCCTGGATGGGTAACAGAAGCAGGAGGCTATGAGGACTATCCTGAAGATTTCTAGGCTTGGTCAACCAGTTGACCTTCCTTGTGAGATGGAGCCTTGAGAGCTAGTTGTATCTTCCGTTGTTTTATTTACTTATGTAATGGATCTATAAGTACGCTATGTATTAAACTCTGTGATGGTACTTTGTAATTTGTGGACTTATGTGTGAATTGCTTCCTGGGCACACATAATGTTATGCATCCTATTTCGTCCTTGAAATTTGGGTGTGACATGGCTTGTGTAGCCTTGTAAGTCACATTGCTTAGTTTGTGTAGCTAAGTAAGTTGAGCTCTCTAGTTGTTTTGTGTAGTCTTGCTAGAGAGCATTGCTAGTAAGCTTAGGTGCTTTGTGCTTTGCTTACTAGTATGTGTAGGAGCTCCCTTTGTGCTTAGAGTACTAGTTGCTTAGGTTTGTGTGACCTTGCAACCTAGACTTGTTTAGGTGAGCTTCCTAGCTTGGCACCTTAGTGAGCCCAATTAGTATAATTTGCTAGGTGCTAAAGTTATAGATAGAGGGGTGTAGTCTTGGCTAGACCGATAGTTTTAATTCCGCATTTGATTCGGTTTGCCGCTGCGCGTAAGTTTTAGAAAAGACTATTCAACCCCCCTCTAGTCCGCCATCTCGACCCTACACGTGGTATCAGAGCTTGGTCTCTCATTTGTGGTCTTTACCGACTCGAGAGGATGACGACTTATGGGCTAGATGTTGAGTGTCCACACATTTTTGATGGCACACACTTTGCACGGTGGAGAAATTGGATGGAAAACAATTATAAGTTTATTTCTCCCCAAATGTGGTGGATCGTAGATGTGGGACTCTCTTGTGCAATTGAGAGAGAGGATGCAACTCAAGCACAAAAGAAGTGCCTACATCTCGATTGCCAAGCTACTAACATTCTCTACCATTCTATGAAAGATAACATCTTTGGTGAGATTATGGACATGGAGAGCGCTCATGAGATTTGGACCTACCTCATTGAAAAATATGAGAAGGCTCCAAACAATGATGATGAAGTGTCCAAGTTGGTGGCACATGAGAGTGTTGAGCATGACCACACCTTGGTGGTTGTGGAAGATTGCTCCACCTCATGGTCAAGTGATGATGAAGATGATGATCTACCTACCCTATCACTTGACAAGAATGAGAAGGCCCAACATCAAGTGTTGCAATTGATGATGCTACTCCAAGCACACTTGATGATGATGATGAAGCATGCACGGGTGAAAGAGTCTGTTTGGTTTTGGTTAATTGATGAAACCTATGGACTAACCCTTGTACTAAGTGTATGATCAAGATAGGGTAATCCACCTTGACACATTGAGCTGGAAGGATGATAATGGTGCATTGATCAAGTGCTTCCTGGACTAAGGAAAAGAAGAAAGAGAAAAACAAAAATGGACCCAAGGCAAAGGTATATCTATAGGGTTATTTTTGGTTTAGTGATCAAGACACTATAGAGAGTGTGATCACATTTAGGATAGATAGTCATACTATCAAGAAGGGTAAACTCGTTTCGATTGCGGTTATCATGTGCCACTAGGTTTGCATTGCATTCACATAAAATGAACCTAAGTGACATGAACGTAGAATTAAATCCAAGAAAATATGTTGCAAAGGCTAACACAGGGCACAAGTGCATGGATCTCAAGGTGTTAGCATATGGAAGCTTGGAGAAGAAGAGGAGGCTCGGTGTGGAACTCAGAGGAGCTTCGGACGCAGGGTCTGGACGCAAGTCAGATGCGGTCCGGACTAACGCGCCTACATCCGGAAGCACACCCTAAGCCTCGGCCTCTCTGGACAGGAGGTCTGGACGCTGAAGAAGGTCCAGACGCAAGGCTCCGGTCAACCGTTTGGGTGAAAAACCCTCTCTGGATGCTCTCTGTTGGGGATCCGGACGCTAGGCGTCGTCTGGACGCAAGACACCGGACGCGCGTCCGGAGCAAATGTGCTCTCTGGATGCTCTCTGATTTGGATCCGGACGCAAGAAGAAGTAAGTCTGGACGCTACTGTGTTCCGCGTCCGGAGACATGTGGAAGACTCCGGCTAAGGCGCGAACCGGGGGTTTGCCAACACCTGAACGGCTTGGTGATTGAGGAGAAGCTTCGGCGCGTGTTGGTGATTGTGCGCGTCCAGCTTCATCGACTTGTGAGAGGGCTTGTACCCACCTCGGCGGAGCACCAAAGGGTAACTCTAGTGCATTGCTTGTGTCATTGAGTTACTCTCATTTGGGTGGTTTCTTGTGGCGCCCGGGTAGTGGGCTTGGCTTGTGAATTGCCAATTAGCCACCGAAACACCATTTGAGTAGTCAACACAACGGGGACTAGCTTGGTGGCAACCAAGTGAACCTCGGGAGAAAATCATTGTGTCAACCATTGTCTCCCGGCTACTCATTGGATTTGATATTGTGATTGATTCTTCATCTTGACATCTATACATCACAAGACACCGGTATAACAATCACCTCCTATCTTGTATTTACTTCCTTCTTATCTTTCTTAGTAGCTTGTGTAGTTTGTAGCTTGGTTAGTTAGCTCTCTAGCTAGTTTGTTAGCCTAGCTTGTTAGTTGTTCTTACTAGCTTATGCTAAGTGCCTTAGGTTCTTGCTATTGATTGTTAGACACTTAGCTAACTAGAATTGCATTGGATAGGTGGCTTCGCACCCCAAGTAGAGCTAGAGCAAAAAGCTTCGCTTAAGTGTTATCTAACCTTTTGCTCTAGTGATTTGTAGAATTTTTATTAGGCTATTCACCCCCCTCTAGACATCTAGGACCTTTCAAGTGGTATCGGAGCCGTGGTCACCGCTATTCTCAAGGCTTAACAACCTTCAGTGTTAGTGATGGCTCAAATATCATTCAACCATGTGGGGAGCAAACCGCCAATGTTTGATGACACCTCATTTGATTATTGGAAGAGGAAGATGAAGATGCATCTAGGCTCAATACATGAGAAGGTGTGGACTGTGACCGAAAAGGACTATGTCATCCTTGATGAGGATAGTCCCACACCTAGAGAGCAAGAGAACTGGCAATGCAATACCATGGCACTCAATGTGATCTACAATGGCATTGATTCCAAAGTGTTTGAGCAAATCAAGGATCTTGAGAGAGCAAGTGAAGTGTGGAAGAGACTAGAAGATACATATGAAGGCACTTCAACGATAAAGAATGTCAAGTTATACATGCTCAAGGACAAGCTATCACATTTCAAGATGAAGGAAGATGAATCAATCCCGGAGATGTTTCATAGGCTCCAAGTGATCATCAATGATCTCAAGGGATTAGGTGAGAAGGTCAAAGATGAAGACTTCTCAAACCGCTTTCTTGGTTGTTTGCCCAAGAAATACAAAACCTTGAGGCAAATAATTAGGGGAGATGGTTTGGACAAGATCACTCCCAATGAGGTACTTGGTGAGATCATGACCGAAGAGCAATACAACGAGGAAAGTGAAGAAGAAGAGGTCAAGGAAGAAAAGAAAGAAAAGAAGAGCTTAGCTTTCAAAGCTTCATCATCCAAGAGCAAGGGCAAAGCGAAGAAGCAAGAGTCAAGTGATGATGAAGAGGCTAGTGATATTGATGATGAGATGATGGCCCTCTTCGTGCACAAGTTTGGCAAGTTCATGAAGAAGAAGGGCTACGGTTCTAGAAAGAGAAGCGATAACTTCAAGAGCAAAGAATATGAGAAGAGATGCTACAAGTGCAAGAGCACTGGTCATATGATTGCGGATTGTCCCAATCATAGTGATGATGATGAGAAGAAGAAAAGCAAGCATGACAAGAAGGAGAAGAAGCTATCTTTCACCAAGAAGAAGAAGGGTGAATCTTATATGATGACTTGGGATAGTAGTGACTCTTTCGATGATGACTCTAGTGATGATGAGAGGAAGAAGTCCAAGAATAAGGCATTGGCAAGCATTGCTATCAACAACAAGCCATCCATCTTCGACACTCCATCATGCTTCATGGCTAAGCCATCCAAGGTACAATCTCATGATGATAGTGATAGTGATGATGATAGTAGTGATGATGAGGAGGAGTACTCCAAGGAAGAACTAGTAGATATGATGAAGCAAACTTATGAGTGCTTTGACAAGAAGAGGAAGGAGTGCAAAGAATTGAACAAGAAGTTTAAGGATCTTGAACAATCCTTTGATGAGCTCAATGGCTCTCATGAGAGACTAATAGAAGCCCATGAGAAGCTTGAGAGGACTCACTACAAGCTTGAAAAAGCTCACTCCTCCCTCCTTGACCAAAACAAGGATAAGATTGTTGCATCATGTGATATTGGAGTTACTTGTGATATTCTAGATGAATCATTTTTCACTCCTATCATTGTTGCACCAACCAACACTAGCACACCCACTTGCATATCTACTAGTGATAGCTCAAAGGATGATGCTACACTAGTAATTGAAAATGAAAAATTGAAACATGATGTTATTGAACTCACTCATGCTTTGGGTAAGTGTAACACCCACAAATTTGAATGTATTTAAAAATAGATGAAAATGTTTTATTTAAGAAATTGTGAGCATTGAATTTAGTTTAAGAATAATTTTTATGGAAATAAAATTAATCTTAGTTAGTAACATGTTTATGCACTCATGTTGATGCACAATTTTTTGGTTGATTGAGTTTGCAAAATCAAATTCAAATGAATTCAAATTGTTTAGAAAAGGATTTTTTTAAAAAGAAAGAAAAAGAAAAGGGAAAAGGAATTCTCTCACTCTCCTGAAATCCGGCCCACTCTTCCCTCTCTTCTCTCTGCCAGCCCAGCTAGAAGGCCGAAGCCAAACCGGTCCAGCCCGAGCGCCAACAGCTTCCCCCTCTCTTTCTCCCTCTGACCTTCGGGTCCCACCTATCGGCGCCTATCCTTCCTCTCTCTCTCTCTCTCTGCCGACCGACCCCACCTGTCGGCGCCAGCTTCAACCGCTCCCTCACCCTTTCTCTCTCGCTGCTGCTTGGTCCCACCCGTCAGCTCTCTCCCTCACCTCCCGCCGAATTCGGACGCGTGCGGACGTGCCGCGGACGGCAACCGCCGCAGGATCCTTGCCCCGCTCCCACCCCGCACCTCGCCCATGATGCCGCAACGGCACCGCACGCCCCGCGCTCTCTGCTCGGTGCTATAAAGCGGAGCACCGTGTCCCTGCTCTCCCCTTTCCCAACTGCACTCCCGAACGCCGCCGCCGCCGCTGTGTCGCACAGAAACCACACCGGAGCCCTCATTTCGCTTTGGTAAGCTCCGTTTCGCATCTGCGGCGCGTTTCCGGGGACACAGAGCCTGACCTCCCTCTCGGTGATCTGTTTTAGGTCGCGGAACGCACGCCGGCGCGCGCACTACCATCATCGACCGTTGCCGCACGTCGACTACCTCCCTCGAGCCTCTGCCGCCCTCCAATCCGCCTCGGTGAGCTTCGCCATCGCCCTCTCTTCCTCCCCGTCCTCTTGATTCGGTTATTTATGCACTGTTTACGCCGCTCCACTGCACACCGAGACCACCGACAATGGCGCCGCCGTGGTCAGCCGACTCCGGTGACACACCGCCACAATCGAGCACCTCACGTTTGTCGCACGAGCACCCCGCACCTTCCCATGCTCTCAATTCGGCTAATAGAGGCCCCGGCGGCACTGCCCACGTGCACCGCACGTCACCGACAATGGCGTACATGGTGCCTGGCTGTCCCTCTCTCTTGCGTTTGTTATAGTGCCGCCTTAAGGATCGCTGTGAGCTCCTCTATCTGCTCATGCCTTTAATTTGGCGGTCTATGGTCTCTAGGACCTTACCCGCGAGCACCCGCGCCGCCGTCAATGGCGCCGCCGTGGACATCACGCTCCGGCCGCGGAACGCTTCACCTGAGCACTCTACCAACCCCGCACGGACACGACTCACCTTCCCGTGTCCTCAATTTGAGTTCTCGCGCCCAGTACTGCCATAACCGCACAGCGCAGAGCTCACTGCCCATGGCGCACCGCCGTGCCGTCTCTGCTCGCCTCCCCGCGTTCAACCGAGTGCACCAACGCACTTCCCTTGTTTCCCTCTTCCTCCCCATGCGTTCGGTTTTCGAAACGGACACCGGACGGGTGTTTCCGATGAACTCCGGCGAGCTCGGCCCTCTGTTGGCCATGGCGCCGCCGCGCCCTCCCTCGGCTCCGGTCGGCTAACCCTCTCTTCTCCCCTCCTTTTATTCTCTGTCCTCCGATACCTGATCTGTGGTCGAGATTAGAACCCCGAAGGGGTAAGTACCCCGGTTCACGGTGGACCGGTGAACCAGAGTCCCGCGCGCGGTGCACGGCTGTACCCATGGACCCGCCCAATCCCGGGCCGCCGCGTGGCAGATCTGCCGACCCCGCGCCACAGCGCTGGCGTATTTCGAGGAATACGTTTTCTCTGTTCAAAGGCATAAACCCGATCGGTTTATTTAATTCTGGAATTTAAATGGGAATTCTATATTTACAGAATTGCCACTACCTTATAATGTTTATAAAAACTTTATTTTAACTCCGATTTGGACGATTCGAGTTGCGTTAGATTTGTAATGAAATTCTCTACATGTTAAACCATCTGTTAGTCATGTTTGAAACATTTAAATTTGAGGATAAATTCAAATACTAAAAATGCTCTTAGAGAACTAGTTAAATTCATATCTTTTGCGTTTTAAATCCGATTTTCGTGAAATTCGTGTTGAAATGATCGTAGCAATGCGTAGTATCTTTTTATAAACCTTTTAACTCTGTTTACTATTGATGGTGTACTGTTCTAATATTAGTATTATTTGCTTTGTATGTATGCAATTGGAATGCGTGTTGTTGCAATGCCGTGATCGAGTTCAGGCAGTGAGGAGTTTGTTGAAGACCAAGAGTTCTTTGATTAGGAGTGTTTTGACCAGCAGGACTTTGATAATCAAGGCAAGTATAGCATGGGACCTACCTTGTTACCCTATTCACCGTAATCATAATTTCATGTGCATGTGTATAATTTGATACCCGTAGTAGGTTTCCATAGAATTGACAATCCTTTACCTTGACTCCTATGGGTTATGCATATGGGTAGATGGCTAGTGCTATATAAATGAATACTTGATCCTTGCCAAATGTTATAATGCTTTGAATGAAATGGTGATCCTGTTTATGGCAATTGGAACATAATCCTTATATAATAACTCACTGTTGGCAAAAGCTGGGACTGACAGTGCTACTGTGGGAGCTACATGGCTCTGGCTTTAACTCAGTAGTAGGCTCTTTTCTAGCTCGTTAGCGGTTACCCCAAAGGGCGCATTAGGCTCTTGCCGAGCTGGTTATAGTGCGGCCTCTGTCCGAGTTTGAGCGTAGGCTGCGGGTCTTTGTGCTACTCGGAAGGGGGGCTCTATCACCCCTTGCCAATCCTAGCGGCCCTAATCTTGTTAGACGAGATACTATGAAAGGTTTCATAGTGAAACCCGCCCACTCACCTTGGCAGTGTTATGGGAGTAATTAACCCAGGCATTCGGGGCATCACGACTCATGGGTAAAGATGCACAACCTCTGCAGAGTGTTAAAACTGATATATCAGCTGTGCTCACGGTCACGAGCGGCCCGAAAAACTGACGGATTTAATTAATTAATTGGACCAACCTTTATGTTCCTATTGCCACTACCATAATGATGATGTTTATGACTCTTTAAACTTTGGCAAGGATACAAGTGGGATTCAAATTGGGCTTAAGCATAACCTGATGTTACTTAATAATAAAACTTTGACCAACTAAAAGTGCTAAACACAGTAAGCCAGTGTCATCCTTTTGAGCTTCATAACCCCATGTTATACTGCTGAGTACGAGTGTACTCACGCTTGTTTTCTTTTCAATTTTGGTAAAAATCCCGGATGGGTAACAGAAGCAGGAGGCTATGAAGAGTTCCCTGAAGATTTCTAGGCTTGGTCAACCAGTTAACCTTCCCTGTGAGATGGAGCCTCAAGAGCTAGTTGTATCTTCCGTTTGCTTGGTTTAATTCTTGTAATGGATATATGTACGTTATCTATTAAACTCTGTGATGGTACTTTGTAATTTGTGAACTTATGTGTGGATTATTCCTGGGTACACATAATGTTATGCATCCTATTTCGTCCTTGAAATTGGGTGTGACAAATTGGTATCAAAGCTTGAGTTGACTGTAGGATGCAAGCCTAGGTACTAAAGGTCGTTTTAGGATCCTCTGCTTCTATATTTTACTGCTTTCTATCTTGCTCTTGTTATTTACAAAATTTATATGCTTCTATGTCTTTATTCTATTATTTAAAATGTTGTTCTAATTAAGTTTAAACAAAATTCTGTAGATGCCGCCTGTCACGAGGTCTCGCCGCTTGAGTACCAGCAGCTACCTGGCCCAGTTCACCTCTCAGACTTCCCAGCCAGTGGTGGACATCTCAGATGATGAGATGGTGTCCGAGTCTGAGGAGGACCCTGAGGAGGAGCACGTGTTGGTGGAGGACGTCAACACGGAGGATGAATAGGAATGGATGGACATAAACCTTGCAGCACCAGCTCCACCACCAGCTCCTACACCAGTTGCTTCACCAGCTCCTGTACCAGCTACTACACCTTCGCCTCTGCCATCACCGACACCAGCGCCACTCCTCTCACCAGCACCAGCACCTGCCCTGGCGACGCCACCAGAGGAGGAGCAGCCTGGATGTACCGAGGAGCAGTATTACAAGTACCCTTCTCCAACAGCGTACTTCCACAACCTGCTGCTGAAAGTGTTGGAGGAGTACTATCCTGAGATGGACACTACGGTGAGGTATCTAGTTTCTGAGTTTTCTCACCCTCATGAAGCTAGTTACTGGAAGGCATAGGTGGTAGTCTTAGTATGGAATGAGGCTCACGACAGTCAGAAGGTGGAGACTGTCCATGGCCATGTAACCAGGAGGGCTCATGACAGGGATAGCATGGAGAATGCTGCTGAGAACGCCTACATCTACTACCATGGAAGGCGTTACACAGCGATGCAGGGTGATGCTTACAGGTTCCTGCCTCGCTATGACACCAGGTTTAACACTTGGTCAATCCAGAACCCTCTTGATCCTGGCTCTACCTTGGACACCACAGTCAGGCATCTCAATGAGCTCCAAGGAGTCAATGAGAGGTTGCAGGAGGAGTTGCGTGATGAGCAACAGTCAGTGGCTCGTTTCCAGAAGATGGTGGATGACTTGAGGGCCTAGCTAAACATGGCCCTAATGTTTGAGAAGAAGCCACCCAACCATATCATGACCGACGAAGCTTCATAGAAGATGAAGCCCTTCCCTCTTTGTAATAAGCGTAGTAGTGCGAGTCTGTTCTAGTTTTGTGATGGATGAACTTGATGCCTTAATGCCTGTACTTATGAACTTGTTTGATTTGGTTCTTTGTTTGTTTGTTAGTGTGAGAAGTTGTGGGCCTGTCCACAAGTCTCACAAGTTGGACCTTTAGGTTTAAAGTTTGTTAATATATCAGTGGGTTAATCTAGTCATATATATCTTGTGCTGTTTTTCTGGAGCAGTATCTGTTCTTTGCTTTATATCTCCAAATCAGTAAATGCTATGTTGATGAAACTCTCACAACAGAAACTAGACTTCTGTACCTTTCCAACGCCGCCTGAACCAACCCCATATCTATTCTGAGCTAAGAGATGTTGCTGTTGCAAGTTAGTCTTACTGTGCAGTCTGTGAACCTGGGCAGATCTGGTTGTTTCGAGTTTTTGACAAATATAGTTGCTGAATCTGAAAATCAAATTAACATGAAGGTTGTAGAAAACTTTCTGATCTTTCCATTCATATAAGCAGAATTTCTGTTTGAGTTCCAGAGCTCGAGATATGAACTTTTTACTGCACTGCTGTTGTAACATCATGTCCAGAAAAATGTTCAGATTGCTCTACTTATGACAGACATGTTATATGATTTACAAAGTCGCTAAACCCTACATCTTTGCTGAAAAACAGATGGACGTCAGAGGTGCTAGAGTTTGTGGTTGTGGACGTGGCCGTGGACGTGGAGTCCCTGTCAACCCGCCACCACCACCGCCTGCTGCACCTGCTGTGTCAGTGGAACAACTGATGGGTATGCAGGCACAATTGATGCAAGCCATGATGCATCGCTTGGACAGCGAGCCTATTGGAATTCTACCTCCAGTCCAAGTTAGGGACAAGAGAGGAGAGTTCATGAAGGGACGACCTCCCGTCTTCACCCACGCATCCGACCCTTTGGATGCAGATGACTGACTCCGTGCTGTGGAGAAGCAGCTAAACATAGCACAATGCAATGACACTGAAAAGGTGTTGTATGCCTCTGGACAGCTACAAGGAGCAGCCCAAGATTGGTGGGAATCTTTCCAGTATGGACGCCCTGATGATGCTCCTGATGTCGGTTGGCAGGAGTTCAGAGAGGAATTCAGATCATACCATATTCCTGAAGGTATGATGGAGTTGAAGCAAGAGGAGTTCAGATCCCTCAAGCAAGGCTCGATGACAGTAGCTGAGTACCGTGACAAGTTTGCTCAATTGTCACGCTATGCTCCTCATGAAGTGGCTAGGGACTGTGACAAGCAGCGCAGATTCCTGAAGGGATTGTATGATGGTCTTCAGCTCAAGCTCATGTCAAATGAGTACCCCAACTATCAGACCTTGGTGAATCGCGCTATTGTGATTGACAATAAGCGCCGGGAAATGGAAACTAAGAAAAGAAAGCTATAGGGTCAGGCTTCGAGCAGCAACACTCGCCCTCGACCCTATCCGCAGCAGAGTTTCTAGCAGAGGAACCAAGGGCAGCCTAACCAGTGGAACAGGGGTCAGTTCCCTCAGCGAAATCAGTTCCAACAACGCCCTCAAGGTCAGCAGCGGTATGGAGGCCAGCGCCCACCTCAGCAGGTCTCTAACCAAGCTCAGCGCCAAGTGAATCCAAATACTCTGGCAGTGAAGAACAACAACCCCAACAACAGTAACAACAACAAGTGTTTCCGTTGTGGGAAAGAAGGGCATATGTCTTACAATTGCCCTGAGAAGCAGAACCAGCAGGCACCCCAGAATCAAAACAACCAGCAGAAAGGAAGGTACCAACCACCCCCAAACACTGGAAGAGTGAACCATGTGTCCGCTGAAACCACACAGGAGGCTCCTGAGGTTATGATGGGTACGTTTAATGTCAACTCATTCCCCGCTACCGTACTCTTTGATTCTGGTGTTTCGCATTCTTTCATATCTGAAGCTTTTGTTAGAATGCATAGTATATCTTTACGTGCCATGAAAAATCGTATGCAAGTAAATTCACCGGGGGGTAGCATACCAGCTTCTGTTTGGAGTCCTTCCACTAGACTTACCCTAAGGGGGGTAGATTTTGAAGTGAGTCTAGTTGTGATACCTGTGATGGTACTTTGTAATTTGTGAACTTATGTGTGGATTATTCCTGGGCACACATAATGTTATGCATCCTATTTCGTCCTTGAAATTGGGTGTGACAGTAAGGCATAAGGTGGAGATGCCCGCTTGCTAAAGTGCTTGGGTAGCCAAAGATTTTCCCACTACAAAGAGGGATTGGGCTATACCCCCAAGAAAGGCAAGGCCGCCTTTGTGACTCCAAAGCCTAGCTTTGTGAGAAGCAATGGTCGGTATTGCAATAGTTGCAAGCAAGTGGGGCATGTTGACCAATATTGTAAACTAAACATGAGCCAAACCAAGTTTGCTAAATCCACCTCCATGCATTTTGATTCATGTTATATGCTTACCAAAGGGAGAGATGGTGTAAAGGCTAAGTATGTTGGCACATCCATTGTTGGCCCAAAGAAGAAGGCTATTTGGGTGCCAAAATCCTTGGTCACTAACTTTGGAGGACCCAAACAAGTATGGGTACCTAAGAAGAACTAATTTGTTTTGTAGGTAAATTACAAAGCCGGAGGAAGGCATTGGGTGCTTGATAGTGGGTGCACTCAACACATGACCGGGGATTCTAGAATTTTCAAATCAATCAACTCCAACACAAGTGATGGCATTGATAGTATTACTTTTGGTGATAATGGCAAGGGCAAGGTCAAGGGGCTTGATAAGATTGCAATATCCAATGATTTGAGCATATCAAATGTCTTGCTAGTTGAGAGCTTGAACTTCAATTTGCTATCGGTAGCTCAATTGTGTGATCTTGGATTCAAATGCATATTTGGGGTAGATGATGTGGAGATCATTAGTGTGGATGGTTCAAACTTGATCTTCAAAGGATTTAGATATGAGAACCTCTACCTAGTTGATTTCAATGCTAGTGAAGCTCAATTGTCAACTTGCTTGCTCACTAAATCAAGTATGGGTTGGTTATGGCATAGAAGGCTTGGTCATGTTGGCATGAAGCAATTGAATAGATTGATCAAGCATGACTTAGTAAGAGGCTTGAAAGATGTTGTATTTGAGAAGGACAAACTTTGTAGCTCTTGTCAAGCCGACAAACAAGTTGGAAACACCCATCCAAAGAAGAGCATGATGAGGACTAGTAGAGCATTTGAGTTGTTGCACATGGACTTGTTTGGACCAATAACATACACAAGTATTGGAGGGAACAAGTATAGATTTGTCATAGTGGATGATCTTAAAAGATACACTTGGGTATTCTTTCTCAATGACAAGAGTGATAATGAATTTGAAACTGCCATCAAGAAAGTGATGTCACAATGAATTTGAAACTGCCATCAAGAAAGTGAGAAGTGACAATGGAAGTGAATTCAATAATACAAGAGTTGAAGAGCTATGTGATGAGCTTGGAATCAAACATCAACTCTCGGCCAAGTACACTCCACAATCAAATGGTCTTGTTGAGAGGAAGAATAGAACATTGATTGATATGGCAAGGTCTATGCTTAGTGAGTACAATGTGAGTCAATCCTTTTGGGCCGAAGCTATCAACACCGCTTGCTACTCTAGCAACCGGTTGTATTGTCATCCATTGATGGAGAAGACTCCATATGATCTATTGAATGGAAGAAAGCTCAACATTTCATACTTTAGAGTCTTTGGGTGCAAATGCTACATATTGAAGAAAGGCACAAGACTTGGGAAGTTTGACAAGAAGTGTGATGAAGGGTTCCTACTTGGTTACTCTACCACAAGCAAAGCCTATAGAGTGTGGAATTCAGCTAGTGGTATACTTGAGGAGGTACATGATGTTGAATTTGATGAAACCAATGGCTCTCAAGTTGAAAATGAGAATCTAGAAGATGTGAGTGGGCCTCAATTGTCAAAGGCTATGAAGAACATGGATATTGGTGATATTAGGCCAAGACAAGTGATTGACATTGAAGATGACAAAGATCAAGTGCTCAACTCACCCAATGTGCAAGCTAGTAGTTCTCAAATGCAAGATCAACAAGTTGCTAGTTCATCTCAACCAAGCTCAAGCAATCAAGTTCCACCTCTCCAACCGACCAACATTGCAAGAGATCACCCCATTTATCAAATAGTTGGTGACATTACAAGTGGTGTTCAAACAAGATCAAGATTGGCATCCTTTTGTGAGCACTACTCCTTTGTATCATCCATAGAGCCAACCAAGATTGATGAAGCCCTACAAGATGTTGATTGGGTCAACGCTATGCATGAAGAGCTCAACAATGTCACTAGGAACCAAGTTTGGGAACTAGTTGAAAGACCCAAGAACTACAATGTGATTGGCACAAGATGGGTATTTAGAAACAAACAAGATCAAGATGGTATAGTTGTGAGAAACAAAGCAAGATTGGTAGCTCAAGGATACACTCAAGTGGAGGGTCTTGACTTTGGAGAAACTTATGCACCGGTTGCAAGATTAGATGCAATAAGAATCATATTGGCCTATGCATGTGCACACAACATCAAGCTATACCAAATGGATGTGAAGAGTGCTTTCTTGAATGGATACATCAATGAGCTAGTATATGTTAAGCAACCTCCCGGATTTAAAGATGACAAGAAGCCCAACCATGTGTACAAGTTGAGGAAGGCTTTATATGGCTTGAAGCAAGCACCTAGAGCATGGTATGAAAGATTGAGGGATTTCCTCTTATCTAAAGGGTTCATCATGGGGAAGGTTTATACTACTCTATTCACCAAGAAGCTTGGCAAGGATCTATTTGTGCTCCAAATCTATGTGTATGACATCATATTCGATTCAACCAATCAAGAATTTTGTGAAGAATTTGGCAAGATGATGGCAAATGAGTTTGAAATGTCAATGATTGGTGAACTTAGCTACTTCCTTGGTCTCCAAATCAAGCAATTGAAGAATGACACCTTTGTGAGTCAAGGCAAGTACATCAAGGATATGGTGAAGAAATTTGGCTTAGAAGAATCTAAAGGCATTAGCACTCCAATGGGCACTAATGGACACTTGGATAGTGATGCTAGTGGCAATATGGTGGATCAAAAGTTGTATCGGTCTATGATTGGAAGCTTACTCTATGTGACCGCTTCTAGGCCGGATGTGATGTTTAGTGTATGCATGTGTGCAAGATTCCAAGCCTCTCCAAGAGAATGTCACTTGAAGGTTACAAAGAGAATATTGAGGTACTTGAAGCATACACAAGATGTTGGATTGTGGTATCCCAAGGGGTCTAACTTTGAGTTGATTGGATATTCGGACTCCGACTATGCGGGATGCAAGATTGATAGAAAGAGCACATCGGGCACATGTCAAATGCTAGGCATGTCACTTGTATCTTGGTCATCAAAGAAGCAAAATAGTGTTGCACTCTCTACCGCCGAAGCCGAATACATAAGTGCAGGTAGTTGTTGTGCTCAATTGCTTTGGATGAAAGCAACTTTGAATGACTATGGAATCAAATTCAACTTTGAATGCACATCAATCGGACAATTCTTGATGATTGCTTCAACTATTTTAAAGGGTGTCAGGATTGTCAGAAGTTTGGTAATGTACAGAGGGCGCCTGCATCGGCAATGAATCCTATAATCAAGCCTTGGCCGTTTAGAGGATGGGCTATTGATCTCATCGGCCAAATTTATCCACCGTCAAGCAAAGGGCATAAATTCATACTTGTTGCTACCGATTACTTCACGAAATGGGTTGAGGCGATTCCTTTGAAGAAGGTAACATTGGCAAATATGGTAGATTTTGTAAAAGAACACATTGTTTACCGATTCGGTATTCCTCAAACTATTACTACCGATCAAGGAACCATGTTCACATCGGGAGAGTTTGATGAATTTGCTGCTAGTATGGGGTTCAAGGTATTAAACTCTTCTCCTTATTATGCTCAAGCTAACGGTCAGGCTGAAGCAACTAATAAAGGAGTTATCAAGCTTATCAAATGTAAGATTGAAGAGAACCCTAGAAGGTGGCATGTGGTGTTAAATGAAGCCCTATGGTCGTATCGGATGGCGTGTCATGGTGCAACCAAAGTTTTGCCGTATCAGTTAGTCTATGGACACGATGCTGTCCTGCCTTGGGAAATTAAAACTGGTTCTAGGCAGTTGTCATCTCAAGATCAATTGACGATCGATGAGTATGATACTCTTATGAAGGATGAGTTAGAAGACTTAGCAAGTCATCGGTTGAGGGCTCTGATCAGCATTGAAGAAAATAAGAAAAGGGTTGCTAGGTGGTATGATAAGAAGGTAAAGGTAAAGGAATTTGCCGATGGTGATCTGGTGTGGAAGTTGATTTTACCGATTGGGACTAAGAGTTCTAAGTTTGGAAAATGGTCTCCTAATTGGGAAGGTCCTTATCGGATAAAATAGTCTGCTCCTGGCAATGCTTATATTTTAGAAACTCTCGAAGGAGTTGCGTTCTCTAGAGCAATCAACGGTAAATACTTGAAGAAATATTACCCTAGTATTTGGGTAGACGCATAAAGTGATCGTTTGAATGCCGATGAAAGAAAAAGTTATAAAACATCGGTAAAAGCGTACTGACATTATATTACAGAGCAAAATCAAGTGTTACTGATTACATTTGCCGATATGATGAATTGTAATGAATTACAACAAGGATTGGATAGCTGATATCGCACGCAGGCGAATTTGCTCTATTTCTTCCATCTCCCTGGCATCATCATCGGCAGATTCGTCGATTGGCTTGATTTTCTTCTTCAGCTGGATAGCTTATCGGGCGTTTCTATCCCTTTCTTGTCGAAGAGCTTTGATGGTATCGGGCAGCTGAGCTTTCTTCTGTTTAGCTGTGTTTAGAGCTTCTTCAACCCTTTTTAGCTCGGTCTGCAACTCTTCCCTTCTTGCCGATAGCTGAACGATTTCTTGCTCAAGATCAGTGCCGGAGGCTTCTACTTGGCCGATGTCTTTGTGCTTCTCATCGGCAACTTGTTTAAACTTAAGTATTTCTTCTTCAAGTTTTGATCGAACAGTCCTATCGGCTATGCGATGAGAAAGCCTTTGATATTGAAGTTGCTTGCTCTCAAGAAACGCTGCCTGGAAAAGTGTTTCTTCTATATTGGCAGACAGGTGACCTTGGATGTCCTTGAAAGTTGTCTTTACTGCAGTCGAATCTTGGACGAGAAGAGATGTGTCTTGTTGCAGCAAAGAGAGCAGTGTTTCAAGCTTGAATTTGACATCTGCCGATAAAGCTGGGGCAGAGCTTTCTTCGTCTTCGTCTTCATCGGGAAGGTTGGCGGCGAAGGAGATTAAGCTATCTGCTGGAGCAGAGCCTTCTTGGTTTTCGTCTTCGTCAGGGATGTGGACGCCAAAAGAAAACAAGCTATCGGGAGAATCTTGGGCCTGAAAAGAAGAAAGTTAGAGTTTGTCAATCATAAGTTTATACTGCAAGTCTTTAGATAATCGGCTTACCATCTTGAAGCGGATTTCTTGCCTGGGGCTTGGGAAGTCGGCTGGTACGGCCTCATCCTGGAGATCGGCAGCGGTTGCCGATGAACACGCTTCCGTAGGAGGAGCGGTTGGTGCTGGAGGTGATGTTGTTGGCACTGGTTCTGCTACGGTGGCTGGCTCCTCTGGCGGTGATGCCGTTCCCTGATCAGGGATTTCAGCTGGTGAAGGTGCCGATGCCGATGTCGTCTCCGCTGTTGCAGCAGGTGGTGTTATCTCCTGGACAGAGATGTCGTCCAGTGGATGATCAGGGATAGGAGCTGATGATGGCTCTGCTGTTGGTGCATCGGTAGCTGGAGTGGCTCGCCTTAGGCGTTTCTTCTTTGGTGCAGCAGTGGGAGAACCAGCCCGTTTTGGTGAAGCCTGGGGGGCATCGGCAGCAGGAGTTGGAGAAGCTTGGATGTTTTGAGCACTGCCGGTGATCTCGCTGCCTAAAAATGTTTGATACAAGTTGCATGGAATGAATATTGTCGATGAACAGTTTATGATTGGTATAAGTAAAAGTGAAACTTACTGCGAAAGCTCGCGCCAAGATGGCAGCGGCGGCCGATGGAGTGGCACTGGCCGTTGCAGGCGTCGACCTTGGCTTCAGTGTAACCTTAGGTCTCCTCTGAGGAGTGAAGGCAGCCAATGTGGGAGCATTGTTGCCGATAATTGACACAAGGCTCATCACTCGGAGACGGAAAGGTTTGTCACTCCTGCTCATTTTGGGGATCGGATCATCAGCCTATTAAGCAAAAGAGGGTCAGCCACCGATGATAGTGGTAAATAATAAGAAATGCATTGGAATAAAAAAAACTTACTGCATTATCAGGAATGACAAAATCGACGTCAATCAAATGCCGATAGTAGTACGATGACTTGGCGAACAGTTGATTTCTCCATTCTTGCCACCAAATTTTGTATTCCTCCGTGATAAAAAACGTTGGCGTCCAGGAGGATAAGTAAATGTCCGATGTATCGACATCGGGAGGAAGATTGACGACCTTGTTCCAGTCCATGGCGCTGGAGATGATCTGTCTTGGTTTTACTACCTTGGCATAGCAGAGCTTGATCGGCAGTTGACTGAATGTCAGTTGTCTTGCTGCTACCGATGGGTAATAAAATTCGAAGGAAGGAGGAGCATTCTTCCCCGTTCCGAAAATGTTAACTGGAATAGCTCGGAGAACAATGCTGGCCTTCATGATTACTTCATTCTGAGGCACGTTCCCATCGGTAAGGTTGAACAGCAAGGGGAATCGGTTATCCTCGTCGATGTAAGGCCACCAAAGCTGTTCTGCAGCAGGGATTCCGTTGTAGAGCTTTTGGGAGAATCTACCGAATGGGTCTTCATTTGCATCGGTTCCTGGCAGCACTATGATGGCCTCCCTGAAGTTGAGTGGGGGACGAGTTGCCGATTCATCATCACCAAATACATAGTTTTCCGATATATCCCTCGGAAATTGCTGAGTGAATAAGTCAAATTGGAGGACCTTGTACATATGTGCGTTCAACCACATATTTATGAACCACCAAGGACCCCCAAGGTTACCGATAGACTCACCCAACAGAAGTTTCTTGGATACTTGGTGTAGGAGATGATATACCGATCCAAGGAGGTATTGGCCGAGAGGAAGTCTTGTTCCATCGGCTAGGAGTTCTGCTGCCGGGAGGTACATTGTGGTAGGTCCGACAGTTTTGCCACAGAAGATAAATTTTTCTAGCCACATGTTCAAGAAGGTGGCATGCTCCCTCTTGCCTAACGATCCAGTCTTCTGGTATTCCTGGATGTAACCAGTCTAGCCGTCGATGTTGCGTGTGTTCACCTTATACTCAGCCTTCCTATTGAACAGGGCAGGGGTATAGGCAGAGGAGACATCTAATCCGGTAAGCATATGCACATCGGCAAGGGTGGGGGTGGCAGGTCCATGTCTAAATAAGAAGGCATTCATTATATCGGACCAGAAGTAAGAGGCCGCCATCATCATGTTTTCATTCTTCTCCATATCGGCAATGGAGAGCCTAATGCATTGGTCCAAATTGTGCTCTGACCAATAGACTTGCTGGGTTCTGATTACTCTGAGGTACCAGTTCTTCCATCCCTTGGTGGGTCTAGGCCACGAACGGAAGGCATCTTTCCATAACCCTAGGCTAAAGCACTCGGATTTGAAAGGGATGCGGTTGGCCTCCGCGTTAATCAGATTGATGGGATTAGGATTGCCCATTGGACCTAGGCAGTTGAAGTTGGACTGCTCAATTGGGATTACTACTTTGTTGTACAGTTCCTAGGTTTCGAAAAAATCAAAGAAAGAAAGGGGAAAAAAGGATTATAAAATAATACGGAAGAGGAACTTGTAAAAGATGAAGTGAGAAGGGGACAGATTTACCCTGGGGACGTCGAAGTGGATCGCCATTGGTGCTGTTCGTGCTTCACTGGAAGAAGATGCCGCCGCTTGAGTTCACAGAACTGTTCTTCGGAGTCGCTGCTGGAGTCGCCGCCGAGGTTGAAGACGAGGGCAGGTGAAAGTGAAAGTGGGCTCAGGGTAAAGAACAGATTGGATGATGGTAATTTTTATAAGCCTGGTCAGGGGTATTTTGGAGTTTTCTTCGCACTAAGCAGGAATGTGGAAGGGTATGCAATAGGTATGTGCGGCAATCGAGGAGATATGATTGGATTTATAACTGTTCATGCTGCAGTCGCGGAATTTTGTTAATGAATTGCGGTTTTACGCGCGGTAATCGAGGAAGTCGTGCAGTCATCTTGGAGGGAACAGTTATAGTAGAAAGAATTTCGGCGCGTAAAATATTCTACACTCCGAAATTGGGGGGCATGTGTTGACACCGTTTTTCGGCATGTGTCAAATGAGCTAAGACTTGCATCGATCGGTAGCCGTTTTCCATCGGCATCGGGAGGTCATCAGTCAATGTTACCGATGAAGGTAGATGCTGCGAAAAGATTAAGTTTGTTGCCAATGGAAGCTAGACGTTTCTTGCCGATATGCCGTTAAGGATGTTGCCGATGGGAGTTGAATAACTCTTGCCGATAAGAATTAATTGGTGAAGCCAAGTTATCAGAAGTACAAGCTTGCCAATCGGGAAGTATTGCCGATGCCGATGGGCATGGAGTGCCGATGGGTGCAGGGTGATGTGGCGGTTGACGTCAGCAGAAGATTGTCGTTGGCGAAAGAAGGAAGTCGCGGATTAAAAGAGTCTGCCGATGGAAAGTTTTCATCGAAGAAAAGACATAAGGAAACTGGTGATTTTTATACCAGTATTGTTATAGTAGTTTGAGTCCGACTCCTGCACGAGTCGTTTGTTTCCTTTAAAATAGGGGTGTTTGTTTAGGAAAATAATATTGTTATTTGGGTCCGGCTCCTGCGCGAGTCCGTTATTTCCTTAAATTTAGGAGTTTTGTTTAGGGAAGGTACGAGTCGTGTCTCTGTACAACTCTCCATGCGGGAGTATAAATATGTGCCCAAGGGCCACGTGAAAATAAATCATATCAAACAAATCAAATTACTCTTATTCTACTTTTACTGCAATTTACCCTTTTTGCATTAGTCTTAGTTTATCTACGAGTTCTTCAAGCTTCGACGGGCTGCATCACCTTGATCTCCGTCAAAGCCTTGCAAGTTCCGCGTGGGAGTAATCTGAGCTTTGACATTCGGGCGCATCGCTGTTGTTTCGTTCAGCTTTGCTCTAGTTATCCTGATCAAGTCTGAGTCCTGACATCCAGGCGTATCACCGTTGTCTTGTTCAGATTTTGTTCTAGCTATCGTCCTTGTCGATTAACTGGTCAAATCGACTGGCACACCTTTGGATACCGAATTTCGGGTAATAGCCCGAGGTGTTCACAGATCCTGACGCTTTTTGTGTCAACAGTTAGTGCATCTAGACATCAACTCATTAGGCTCATTCATGAAAAACCAAATGTTTTGATGCTTATATGGTACCACTATTTCTTCTATGCTTGATATGATCTAGTGGTAGCATATGACATATTTGTGGGCTTGCAATCCTAGAGTTTGATCTAGATGATGAACTTCAAATGTTTAGCTCAACATGGGCAAGATAACCATTCTAGGATGTGTGAATAAGCTTGTCCATGGTTTAAACCAAGTTAAATATCTTGGTGCAAGTGATCTAGATTGAACCACAACTAACACTTCTCTCCAATAATCAAACCTTTGATCACATCTTTTATGATAATAGATGACAAAGGGGGAGAAGTAAGTAGTAAGACAAAGAAAAAATATTTTTGAAAATTTGAAAAGGAGGGGGAGCAAGCCTATGAATAAAGTTGTTTCATATCTTTGTGCATTCATAAGTGCTTGCTTGCATATGTATTTATGATCCATGACATGCTTGTGTGGTGAATGCTAGAAACATAATTGACTTGATGCTTGAAGTACTAGCATGTTTAGGTCTTAGCCTAATTCTTCTTGTGAGCTAAAGCTTTTCAAGTGGTATTTCAAGTTTGCTCTCAAGTGGTTTCTAGGCGTTCATAGTGCTAAGGATGGTATAATATGGCACTCCGATTGGTATCACGCTTCAAAGGTCCATATCTTATACCTTAGCATCATTTGGTAGCATTCACTCTCCCACAATTCCTATTCATGCATATGTGATCAAAATGAACCAAACTCATATATCACATATGTAGGGGGAGCTAATACTACCAAAGTTGAAATTTTCATTATATATATTCCTTTGTGAAAGATTTTCATCAATTACCAAAAAGGGGGAGATTGAAAGACTCTGTTTGGTTTTGGTTAATTGATGAAACCTATGGACTAACCCTTGTACTAAGTGTATGATCAAGATAGGGTAATCCACCTTGACACATGGAGCTAGAAGGATGACAATGGTGCATTGATCAAGTGCTTCATGGACTAAGGAAAAGAAGAAAGAGAAAAACAAAAATGGACCCAAGGCAAAGGTATATCTATAGGGTCATTTTTGGTTTAGTGACCAAGACACTATAGAGAGTGTGATCACATTTAGGATAGATAGCCGTACTATCAAGAAGGGAAAACTCGTTTCGATTGCGGTTATCATGTGCCACTAGGTTTGCATTGCATTCACATAAAATGAACCTAAGTGACATGAACGTAGAATTAAATCCAAGAAAATATGTTGCAAAGGCTAACACAGGGCACAAGTGCATGGATCTCAAGGTGTTAGCACATGGAAGCTTGGAGAAGAGGAGGAGGCTCGGTTTGGAACTCAGAGGAGCTCCAGACGCAGGGTCCGGACGCAAGTCAGATGCAGTCCGGACTAACGTGCCTGCGTCCGGAAGCACACACTAAGCCTCGGCCTCTCTGGACAGGAGGCCTGGACACGGAAGAAGGTCCAGACACAAGGCTTCGGTCAACCATCCGGGTGAAAACCCCTCTCTGGATGCTCTCTGCTGAGGATCCGGACGCTAGGCGTCGTTCGGACGCAGGACACCGGACGCGCGTCCGGAGCAAATGTGCTCTCTGGATGCTCTCTGAGTTGGATCCAGACGCAAGAAGAAGTAAGTCCGGACGCTACCATGTTCCGCGTTCGGAGACACGTTGAAGACTCAGGCTAAGGCGCGAACCGGGGGATTTCAAACGTAGAGGGTCCGGACGCGCACACAATGGTCCGGACCCCCTATACAAACTGTGTCCGAACCGACGCAGTAAGCTGTGAAGATGGAGGCAAACGGCTAGTTCGATGGAGATGGCTATAAATATGTTTTGGCCAGCCTCTAGGGCATTCTCTTGCACCTCTCTTTCATTTGATATCTTTGTGCTTGCTTGAGATAGCCCGCAACTCACTCTCTTCACTCTTGATTGCATATTTGTGAGAGTTTGAGTGAACCAAGTGCTTGATCATTGCATTGCATCTTAGTGGCACTTGGTCATTGTCATCGCCATGGGATTTCTTGTTTTTCTTGGTGTTTGCCAACACCTAGATGACTTGGCGATTGAGGAGAAGCTTCGGCGCATGTTGGTGATTGTTCGCGGCCGGCTTCATCGACTTGCAAGAGGGCTTGTACCCACCTCGGCGGAGCACCAAAGGGTAACTCTAGTGCATTTCTCGTGTCATTAAGTTACTCTCATTTGGGTGGTTTCTTGTGGCACCCGGGTAGTGGGCTTTGCTTGTGAATTGCCAATTAGCCACCGAAACACCATTTGAGTAGTCGACACAACGGGGACTAGCTTGGTGGCAACCAAGTGAACCTCGGGAGAAAATCATTGTGTCAACCATTGTCTCCCGGCTACTCATTGGATTTCATATTGTGATTGATTCTTCATCTTGACATCTATACATCACAAGGCACTGGTATAACAATCACCTCCTATCTTGTATTTACTTCCTTCTTATCTTGCTTAGCTAGCTTGTGTAGTTTGTAGCTTGCTTAGTTAGCTCTCTAGCTAGTTTGTTAGCCTAGCTTGTTAGTTGATCTTACTAGCTTGTGCTAAGTGCCTTAGGTTCTTGCTATTGATTGTTAGGCACTTAGCTAACTAGAATTGCATTGGATAGGTGGCTTTGCACCCCAAGTAGAGCTAGAGCAAAAAGCTTCGCTTAAGTGTTATCTAACCTTTTGCTCTAGTGATTTGTAGAATTTTTATTAGGCTATTCACCCCCCCTCTAGCCATCTAAGACCTTTCAACGGGCTATGAGAGTGATGCTTCCACAAGTTCTTCTACATCATTACAAAGCTACATGTCACATGGTGACACTAAGGTATCAATTGACAATGTAATTGTAGATTGTGATGGCCCTTGTTGACACTATTTTTCGACACGTGTCAAATAGGTTGAAGCTTGGCTGGTTAATGACCGTTCTCCATCGGCATCGGTAAAATATGAGCCAATATTGCCGATGAAAGAATGCTGCAAAAGGGCAAGTGTATTACCGATGGAGGCTGGATGTTGATGATCTTGCAGATTGCCGATGAGCTGCTATTGCCGATTGCCGATGAAGAGGTGCTGCCGATTGCTGATCGGGAAAATATTACCGATGCCGATGGGCGTAACTTAGCATTTGGCGGTAGCGGAGGATTACGAGTGGTCAAAGAAGGAAGGTGCGGATTAAAGGGATCTGCCGATGGGAAGTTTCCATGGAGAAGAAGTATAAGGAAGCTGGTGTTCTGTGCCAGTATTATTATAGTAATTTGAGTCCGACTCTTGCGTGAGTCATTTATTTTCCATTAAAATAGGTGTGTTTGTTTAGGAAATAAATATTATTATCCGGCTCCTGCGCGAGTCAGTTTCCTTTAAAGTAGGAGTTTATTTTAGGAAAAATCTGTGTCGTGTCATTGTACAACTCTCCATGCAGGAGTATAAATATGTGCCCGAGGGCTATGGAATAAAAAATGAATTCAATCAAAAACCAAACCAATTTTATCTTATTCTACCTTTTATCGCAATTTACCCTTATTATGCATTAGTTATAGCTTTAACGAGTTCTTCAAGCTTTCGACGGGCTGCATCACCTTGATCTCCGTCAAAATCCTTGTTAGTTCCGCTTGGGAGTACCTCTAGGCTTTGGCAATCCAGGCGCATCGTTGTTTGCCTCGTCTAGCTCTGCTCTAGTTATCTGTGATCAATCTGAGCCTTGACGTCCGGGCGCATCGCTGTCGTCTCGTTCAGTTTGTCATAGTTATCATCCTTGTCGATTGATTGGTCAAATCGACTGGCACGCCCTCGACATCGAGCTTTGGGTAATAGCCCGAGGTGTTCACGGATCTGACGCTTTTTGTGTCAACACCTCTTTTGGCACGCCCAGTGGGACCTAATTATACAAATCTACACATCCGGCATGGCTGATCACGCCGATGTTAATCAGAGGAATGTCATTGAAGTGTCTGAGGCCGATCTGAAAGATGATCACAAGCAGGCCATGGAGCGGGCTATGGAGGAATACAGGCAGCTGTATCTCAAATCCTTCAGCCTCAGCAGGAGCGGCGAAGCAATTCAGAAGCAAGATCCGCCGTTGCCACGGCAGGTCACGTACGACGCCAACCCTGGTAAACTGCAAGAGATGGTTAATGCCGCTATAAGTCAAGCTTTAATTAACCACTCCAGCGTGCTGTCCAATACTGTCTACAATGTCGTCGCACAAACATTCAAAGAAGGACATGCACCGCGATATGCCGGTCCATCGTACCATCAACCTGGATTGGCGTCTGCAAGCCCATCGGCGGCCCAAATGGCGTCTTCCACCCCTGTGGAATCGGCTGCCGATGTGGCTACATCACCAAGACCGAACGCTGGCGACACTACCAAGTCCAATGCAGATCCAGCCGTGTCGGCAACTTCAAGACCAGCCCCCGCTAACTGGTGGGGATACGGTATGCCTCCAAATCTATATGCTGGCTCTAATCTGGTGCAGGGAGACGGTTCAGCCTGGAAGAACTCTACGGCATCGGCAGCACAGCCACAACCGATGGCTCATATGATGCACAACTATGCGCCTGCTCCAACCATACAAGTGTCATCAGACGATCTCCAAGTAATCCCCAAGATACCTCTGATGCTACCATCGGCAAGCTTTGTGCCGATGCAACACGTTATAACCACCGGCAGTCAATCTCTGGCGGCAAACTCTCAAGCTGGAGCTTCGTATCCCCAAGGTAATCTGGTGATCAATTGCTCGAGAATTCAAGAGCCGGCTGCTCCGGTCAGCTATCAACCATCGGCAAGTCATATGCCGATGCCTTATAATCTTGGATGGGTCAATCAACCACCAGCTCAGCAGCCTGACGCGCCGATGTGTTATTATGGAGGCCCAGCTTACATTCGAGGTGGATCATCGGTACAACAACCGATGAATGTGACAGTTCAGCTGACTCCGCCAAGTATGCCAAATCATCCATCGGTAAGTCAACCGATGCATAGCGTGCAGATGACTGATGCTGCACCTGCGACAACTGCATATCTTCAAGGGGCGCATCAGCCGACTCCGCCAAGCATGCCAATCTACCCATCGGTAAGTCAGCCGATGCATAGCGTCCAGATGACTGGTGTTGCGCCCACGACTACTGCACATCTCCAAGAGGCGCGTCAGCCGACTCCACCAGTCGACAATCAGCCAATGAGTCGGCAGGAGCAAGATACGTATTGGGTCGGCAAGATTGCCGAAGTCATGAAGGAGCAATTCGGTATCAAACCCAAGGTCAACACATACTCCTATCGGACCCCGTACCCGCCTGCATATGACTTGATTCCTCTTCCAAATCGGTACAAGGTGCCCGATTTTACTAAGTTCTCCGGCCAAGACGACACGTCAACGATGGAGCACATCAACCGCTTCATTATCCAGTGCGGGGAGGCTGCCAGCAGGGAGGAATTAAGGGTGAGACTGTTCTCTTCATCATTGTCTGGATCGACATTCACATGGTTCATATCATTGCCTCCAAATTCTATAGTCACATGGGCCGATCTGGAGAGGCAATTTCACAAATACTTCTTTGCTGGTATACACGAAAAGAAGCTTACCGATTTGGTCAAAATGAGACAGCACAACGACGAATCGGTAGAAAGTTTTGTGCAGAGGCTGCGGGATGTGAAGAACAAGTGCTACAGTCTGGTGCTTGATGATCGGCAACTGGCAGACTTGGCCTTCCAAGGGTTACTGCCGCACATCAAGGACAAGTACGCGTCCTAGGAATTTGAGAGCCTAAGTCACCTGGTGCAGAGGATTGCCGATCAAGATGTCAAAGCCTTTGAGCCCAGGAAGACTTGGAACAAGAAGGTGACCTTCATCGGGAAAGAAGAAGACTCTGGATCGGATGAAGAGCTGAATGTCGATGCGGCCGAATGGGTGAAGGATAAGAAGCCTGTGTCTTGTCCGTTCGGCCAAAAAGAAACAGAAAGGTTCACCTTTGATATCACCAAGGCCGATAGGATGTTTGACCTATTGCTGCAAGAGGGACGAATCAAGTTGGCGCCCAATCAAGTGATTCCATCGGCCGAAGAGCTCAAGAAGATTAGGTACTGCAAGTGGCATAATGCAACCTCACACAGTACCAATGACTGCAAGGTATTCAGGCAGCAGTTCCAGTCGGAGATCGAGTCTGGGCGTATCAAGTTTGAAAACTCTAAAGTCCAGAAACCGATGAAGATAGATCAGCACCCGTTCCCAAACAACATGGTGGAGATTAGTGAAAAAACCAAAGTGCTGACATCGGAGGCCGCCAGAAGGAATTCATCAGTAGACCCTGACTACCAAGTACCCAGACACGACGCAAGAAGGTTTGCCAATGACAGAAAGGGCAAGAAGGTTGCCGATGAAGGTAACAGCGCCAACAGGGCTCCTGGAGTGGTGATTACTCACAAACAGCCAAGGCGGTATCATCGGCAATCACGTGAAGAACAGTATCGACAAGAAGAAGAGGAGCATCGGGAATGGCTTCGACATAAGGACCACTGGAGATGTCCCTTCTTCGTTCATTGCTGGGAAGAAGGCATCAAACTGCCCACTGCCGATAACTGTCCAGAATGCAATGGGTACTACACAGCCGATCGGTCAGGTAAGCGATCTTGTTTTGATGATCAGGCACCCAGGCACGCCAGGCCGCTCAGAGAAGACAGATCGGCACATGACCGACTGGGGGGCAAGCTCAGTGCCCATGATCGGCTTGGCAGGCTTGTTGACCAGAGGGAGCTGGAGGAGATGGCCAATGCTAGATTGCCCAACGAGGAGATATTCTCCAGAGATCCCAACATCGGAAGAAGTGCCGATGTAAGCAGTGAGAAGCAGCATCAACCTGTCTGGAAGACCAAGCTTCCTCCCTGGTGCCCTAAGAGTTTGAGTAAGACCCAGAAGAGGAGGATTCAGCGCCAGCGCCGTGACGACCTGAATAACAGTGCAGAACCCTCGGAGGAGAAGCAATGGAGGCCGAAGCATAAGGACAGGGGCCCATCGGCAGACATAAACATGGTTGTCATGCTGCCAATGGAGTTCATGGCGCCCGTCAGCGACGACGAAGAGGCTGCCAAGATGGCGCAACTGGTGCTGGATCCGATGACGGCTGTCTTTGAAAAGCCTGCCGAAGAAGAGAGGCAGCACCTAAGAGCACTGTTTGTCAAGGGCAAGGTGGATGGTCAGCCGATGACCAAGATGCTAGTGGATGGTGGCGCATCGATCAACATAATGCCCTATGTCGTGTTCAGGAAGCTTGGCAAAGGTGATCGAGATCTGGTCGAAACCGACATGAAGCTCAAGGACTTCGAAGGCAATGTGTCAACCGCCATGGGAGCTGTATGTGTTGAATTAACCATCGGCAGTAAGACTTTGCCGACAACGTTCTTTGTAATCAGCGGCAAAGGCACCTACAACTTGCTCCTTGGGAGGGTCTGGATCCATGCTAATTGTTGTATCCCTTCTACTATGCATCAGAGTCTGGTACAGTGGATCGGGGACAGAATTGAAGTAGTCCGCGGTGAAGCCCCATCTACTGTTGCATCGGCAGAGTTGGACACTTATGAGCAGACCAGGTGCATATCTGGCGAAGCCTGGGACAAAGAGTTCCTCAAAGTTGCCGATTACCGCATCAAACCGATCCAAGCAGTCGGTCCTGAGGAGGAGTCTTAATGGATCAGTTCGCCGATGACGGAAAACTGGGGCAGGGCTTCACGTCTGTCGATGACTTGCTCGAGGTCGACATCGGCGATGGTAGTAAACCTAGGCCTACTTTTATTAGTGCTAAGTTAGATTCCCAATGTAAGCAGCAGTTAATTGATTTATTAAAAGAGAATAAAGATTGTTTCGCTTGGGATTATACGGAGATGCCTGGTTTAGACCGATCGATAGTCGAACATTAGTTACCCATCAAGTCTGGTTTTCAGCCACATCGGCAACCGGCACGCCGATGTAATCCTACTATCTTACCCGATATTAAGGCTGAGATTACTAAGTTGATCGAGGCTGGATTCATTCGGCAATGCCGATATGCCGATTGGATTTCTAACGTGGTTCCTGTGTATAAAAAGAATGGAAAACTTCGTGTTTGCATTGACTTCAGGAATTTGAACAAGGCTACGCCGATGGATGGCTACCCGATGCCTGTTGCCGATCTGCTGATCGATGCTGCTGCTGGACACCAAATTATTAGCTTTATGGATGACAATGCTGGGTATAATCAGATATTCATGGCTGAAGAGGACATACCCAAGACTGCTTTCCAATGTCCAGGTCATGTTGGTTTGTTTGAATGGGTAGTCATGACTTTTGGCTTGAAGAATGCCGGTGCTACTTACCAGAGGGCGATGAATTTTATCTTTCATAAGTACATCGGCACAATTGTTGAGATCTACATTGATGATGTGGTGGTTAAGTCTGGGGACTTCAAGAAGCATCTTGCCGATTTGCGGAAAATATTGGAATGCACGAGGGAGCATGGGTTGAAGATGAATCCTAACAAGTGTGCGTTTGGCGTATCGGCAGGGTAGTTTCTGGGTTTCGTGGTGCATCAGAGAGGTATTGAAATCGGCAGAAAATCTATTGATGCAATTAACAAGGTAGTTGCTCCCACAAACAAAACTGAGTTAATGTCTCTGATCGGCAAGATTAATTTCATTAGAAGATTTATATCCAATTTGTCTAGTAAGATTAAGTCTTTTAGTCCTTTGTTAAAGTTGAAAGCCGATCAAGAGTTTATATGGAGAGAAGAGCAGCAGTCAGCCTTAGAGGAGATTAAAAGGTACTTGGCAAATCCTCCAGTCTTAGTTCCACCTCAACACGGGAAGCCTTTCAGGTTATATTTGTCTGCCGATGATGGTGTTATCGGGTCAGCCTTAATTCAAGAGATTGAAGGGAAGGAGCGTGTAATATATTACCTGAGTAGAAGGTTGGTGGATGCTGAAACCAGGTATTCGGCCATAGAAAGATTATGCTTATGTTTATACTTCTCTTGCATTAAATTAAGACACTATTTACTGTCGGCCGAATGCACTGTTGTCTGCAAAGATGATGTGGTCAAGTACATGCTGTCAATGCCGATTTTGAGTGGACGAATTGGTAAGTGGATTCTGGCATTATCAGAGTTTGACCTAAGGTATGAATCGGCAAAGGCTGTTAAAGGTCAGGTGATGGCCGATTTTGTCACTCAGCATTGCAATATGGTGAGCTTTGTTGAGATTGCTCCTTGGGCTCTATTCTTCGATGGGTCTACATGCAAGGATGGAGCGGGTATCGGTATTCTGTTGATTTCACCCCGACGACAGAGGTATGAGATTTCATTGCCGATTGTTGCTACTTCGACAAACAATCAGGCTGAGTACCAGACGTTGCTTAAGGGGTTGGAACTACTCAGAGAGGTGCGTGTTGATGCCGTTGAAATCTTCGGTGATTCCCTGTTGGTGATTAATCAGCTGATCGGGGTATATGAATGCCGAAGTGAAGTGCTAATTGCAGCCCATGAGTGGTGTCTGCAGTTGTTAAAAGAGTTCAAAGAATACCGCCTTGAACACATTCCGAGGTTGCATAATGAAGAGGCCAATCGGTTAGCACAGAATGCCTCAGGATATCAGCCGATTCAGGAAGTCACGACATCAGTAACAGTTGCCGATGATTGAAAAAAGGAGATTGCCGATTACTTGAGGGATCCATCCAGGAAGGTTGAATGACGTATAAGGTTCCAAGCTACTAAGTATGTACTCCTTGATAATGAGTTGTATTATCGGACAATTGATGGAGTTTTGCTTAGATGTCTCGGCAAAGAGGAATCGAAAGAGTTGATGGGTGAGATCCATGAAGGCGTATGTGGAGCGCATCAATCGGCATTCAAGATGAAGTGGATGATTAGGCGGAATGGATATTATTGGCCGACAATCCTTGAAGATTGCTTCAATTATTTCAAAGGGTGCCAGGTCTGTCAGAAGTTTGGTAATGTGCAAAGGGCACCTGCATCGGCAATGAATCCTATAATCAAGCCTTGGCCGTTCAGAGGATGGGCTATTGATCTCATCGGCCAGATTTATCCGCCGTCGAGCAAGGGGCATAAGTTCATACTTGTTGCTACCGATTACTTCACCAAATGGGTTGAGGCAATCCCCTTGAAGAAGGTGACATCGGCAAACATGGTGGATTTCGTTAAGGAGCACATCGTTTATCGATTTGGTATTCCTCAGACCATTACTACCGATCAAGGGACCATGTTCACATCGGGAGAGTTTGATGACTTTGCTGCTAGCATGGGTTTCAAGGTGCTAAATTCTTCTCCTTATTACGCTCAAGCTAATGGTCAAGCTGAAGCTACTAATAAAGGAGTCATCAAGCTTATAAAGCGCAAGATTGAAGAAAACCCTAGGAGGTGGCACATGGTATTAAACGAAGCTTTATGGTCATATCGGATGGCTTGTCATGGTGCAACCAAAGTCTCGCCGTATCAATTGGTTTATGGACACGATGCTGTCCTACCTTGGGAAATTAAAACTGGTTCTAGGCGATTATCTTTTCAGGATCAGTTGACGACCGATGATTATATTACTCTGATGAAGGATGAGTTAGAAGATTTGGCAGGTCATCGGTTAAGAGCATTAATTAGTATTGAAGAGAATAAGAAGAGGGTTGCCCGATGGTATGACAAAAAAGTAAAGGTAAAGGAATTTGCCGATGGCGATTTGGTTTGGAAGTTGATTTTACCGATTGGGACTAAGAGCTCTAAATTTGGAAAGTGGTCCCCTAATTGGGAAGGTCCTTATCGGGTAAAACAGTCTGCTCGTGGTAACGCGTACGTTTTGGAAACCCTCGAGGGATGGCATTTTCTAGGGCGATCAACGGCAAATACTTGAAGAGATATTACCCTAGCATATGGGTAGATGCATAATGCTCAGTCGAGTGCCGATGAAAAGAAAACTTATAAAAAACATCGGTAAAAACAAACTAGCGTTATATTACAAGACAAAATCAAGTATCAGGCTACATTCTTGCCGATACAACAGGCATTAGAATAAGGAGTGGATAACGTTTATCGCAAGTAGGCGAATTTGATCTATCTCGTCCATCTCCTTGGCGTCAGCATCGACAGAGCCTTCAACCGGCTTGATTTTCTTCTTCCATGAGATAGCTTGCCGAGCGTACTGATCCCTTTCTTGCTGTAAAGTCCCGATGGAGTCAGACAGTTGGGTCTTTTGTTGATTGGCAGCTGTCAGACCCCCTTCGACCTTTTGCAGCTCTGCCAGCAGCTCCTCCCTCCTCGCCGACAGTCGAGAGATTTCCTGGTCAAGGTTGCCAATGGAAATTTTGGCTTGACCGATGCTTCTGTGCTTCTCATCGGCAAGGCGTTTAAATCTGAGCTTCTCTTCCTCGCTCTTGGCTTGGGCTGCTCTATCGGCAATGCGACGAGTAAGCCTCTGGTACTGGATTTGTTTGACATCAATGGAAGCTGCTTGGAGGATGGTTTCTGCTGCATCGGCGGAAAGATGGCTTTGGATATCTTTGAATATGGTCCTTGCCGCCGATGAGTCTTGGGCGAGTTGAGAGGTGTCTTGCAGCAGCAGGGTAAGCAATTCTTCCAGTCTGGACTTGACTTCTGCCGATAGAGCCGGGGTGGAGCTTTCCTCTTCATCGTCATCAGGAACGTTGACGGCAAAAGAGAACATGCTGTCCGCTTGAAGGGACCTTGGCGCTCATCTTCGTTCTGAAGATTTAGGCTATAGGAGAAGAGGCTGTCCGGGGAATCTTGGGCCTGAAAACAAAGGTTAAAATATGCCGATTGTAAAACTATACTATGAGCTTTAAGGTAATCTACTTACCGTCTTGAAACGGATCTCTTGCCTGGGACTTGGCATGCTGGACGGTCCGGCTTCATCTTGAACATCGGCGGCAGATGCCGATGACTGAGCCCTTGTTGGAAGGGCAGCTGACACCGTTGGTGCTGGTATAGCTGCGGCCGGCGTCGCCTCCGATGTAGTGGCGGTATCTTGTGGCGGTTCCGTTCCGACATCGGGGACTCGGGTTGACAGTGCCGATGCCGACGTCGCTGCTACTGCGGGAGGTGGAGTTCCTTCACCGGAGACGTGAGTCAACGGTGCCGATGCCGACGTCGCTGCTGCTACGGAAGTTGTTTCTTCATTCAGCGCCGCCGGTACCGATGTCGATGTCGCTTCAGTCGTTGCAGCAGTTGTCTCCTGGCCAGGGGCGTCATCCATCGGTTGATCGGGCACAGAAGCCGATGGAGGTTCTACCGATGACCCGCCGGCAGGTGGTGCGACTGGGACCGGAAGCAGTCTTATTGGCGGCGCATCGGCAGCTGGTGGTGCAGATGGAGCCGATGGTGGAGGAGAAGCCAGCCTCAAGCGCCTCTTCTTCGTCAGCGCAGCAGCAGGGGAGCCGATCCGTTTGGATGAAGACTGGGGGGCATCGGCAACAGGGCTAGAAGTCAGTTGTATTCTGGTAGCAGATGCCGATGACCATAGTGCCTGAAAACACAAAGCGAGTTATGCAAGATAAATGTTGCCGATGAAACAGCATGTGATCGGTACAAGTAAAGATGAGTTTACTGCATAAGTTTGCGTGAAGGCAATGGCGACAGCCGATGTAGCCTGAGCTGTTGTAGGCATCGGCGTAGGTACCTGTTGAGGCGTGAAGGCAGCCAACGTCGGAACTTTGTTGCCGATGATTGATATAGGGTCCATCATCCGAAGATTGAAGGGTCTACCGCTGTTGCTCATTGTAGGGACTGGATCATCGGCCTATCAAGTACAAGGTATAGGAGTTAAGTGTTGATACCGATGACAAATGAAGTAATGAAAGTATATCAGATAGCAGACTTACTGCGTCATCGGGAATGACGTAATCGGCGTCGATCGAGTGCCGATAATAATGTGAAGACTTGGCGAGTAATTGACACTTCCATTCTTGCCACCAAGACTTGATCTCGTTGGTGATAAAGGAGGTTGGCGACCAGGAGGACAGGTCAAGATCTGACAGATCGGCATCGGCGGGGAGGCTGATGACTTTATTCCAATCTAGACTGCTGGAGATTGCCTGCCTAGGTCTTATTACCCTGGAGAAGCACAACTTGATCGGCAGTTGGCCAAATGCCAGTTGTCTCGTCGCTGCCGATGGATAGTAGAACTCGTACGACGGTGGGGCGTTCTTCCCAGATCCAAAGATGTTTACCGGGAGAGCTCGGGGAGTGATGCTGGCCCTCATAATTGCTTGGTTCTCAGGCAAGCTCATATCGGCCAAGTTGAACAGCAGTGGGAACTGGTTCTGTTCATCAAGATACGGCCACCAAGTCCGTTCTGAGGAGGGAAGTCCGTTGTAGAACCTCTGGAAAAAGTAGCCGAAGTGCTCTACATCGGCATCGGTACCCGGCAGCATTATGACAACTTCTCCAAAGTTGAGCGGAGCTCGAGTTGCCGATTCATCATCATCATATCGGTGATCTTCTGATATGTCCCTCGGGAATTTTTGGGCAAATAGGTCAAACCCGAGGGCCTTATGCATATGTGCATTCAAAAAGAGGTTAATGAACCACCAGGGGCCTCCGAGGTTGCCGATGGGCTCTCCTAGCAGCAGCTTATTGGATACTTGGTGCAGCAATTGGTAAACTGACCCGAGGAGGTACCTGCCTAAAGGGAGCCTTGTGCCGTTGGCAAGCAGTTCGGCCGCAGGGAGGTGCATGGTGGTCGGGCCGATGGTTTTGCCACAGAAGACAAACTTCTCTAACCACATGTTTAAGAAGATGACATGCTCCTGTTGGCTTACCGATCCGGTTTTCTGGTGTTCTTGAATGTAACCTGTCCAGCCGTCGATACTACGGGTGTTCACCTTGTGCTCAGCTTTTCTGTTAAACAAGCTAAGCGTATCGGCAGAGGTAATATCCAAGCCGGTCAGCATATAGACATCGGCAAGGGTGGGAGTAGCCGGTCCATGCCTGAAGAGGAAAGCATTCATGTTGTCGGACCAGAAATATGAAGCTGCTATCATCAAGTTCTCATTCCTCTCTGCATCGGCAATTGAGAGCCTAATGCATTGATCTAAGCCACGCTCCTGCCAGTATACTTGCTATGACCTGGCCAACCTCAAATACCAGTTTTTCCATCCTTTGGTGTGCTTAGGCCATGAGCGGAATGTATCCTTCCACAGCCTTAGATCAAAGCTCTCAGATCTAAGCGGAATCCGGTTGGTTTCTGCGTTGATGATGGAGGTGGGGTCTGGATTGCCCATTGGGCCTAAGCAGCTCAGGTTGGAAGCAGCGAGAGGGATGATGACTTTGTTGTACAACTCCTAGGGTTCGAAAGAAAAAGGGACGAATCAGAGGGAAGAATGGGGATAAAGACCAGGTTTTTGCAGAAAAAAGAACTGTGCGGAGAGGTTGGATTGGATGGGAAATGGATCTTACTTTCGGGATGTCAACTTGAATCGCCATTTGGAGCCGGAGAGATGCTCGATTCGTCCTTAGAGTGCGAAGAAGTACTGTTGCTCGAGCCTGTGTTCTTCAGGGCAGCCGGAGGTTGAAGACGAAGGCAGGAAGGTGAAAGTGAAAATGGGCTCGGGTAAAAAGGCAGTGTGGATCCCGGTAATTTTTATAATCCTGATCAGGGGCATTTTGGGGTTCTGTTCCACACTGTGCAGGAATGTAGAGAGGCCCGCGGTAGATACGTGCGATGATCGAGGTGGTCTGTAACTGTTCATGCTACAATCGAGGGATTTTATTATTAAATTACAGTTCCACATGCGGAGATCGAGGAAACCGTACGCCTATCTCGGGGGTAACGGCTACAACAACGGCTACAGTGGAGAGAATTTCGGCACGTAAAGTTATACGCTCCGAAACTGGGGGGCATGTGTTGACACCGTTTTTCGACACGTGTCAAATAGGTTGAAGCTTGGCTGGTTAATGACCGTTCTCCATCGGCATCGGTAAAATATGAGCCAATATTGCCGATGAAAGAATGCTGCAAAAGGGCAAGTGTATTACCGATGGAGGCTGGATGTTGATGATCTTGCCGATTGCCGATGAGCTGCTATTGCCGATTGCCGATGAAGAGGTGCTGCCGATTGCTGATCGGGAAAATATTACCGATGCCGATGGGCGTAACTTAGCATTTGGCGGTAGCGGAGGATTACGAGTGGTCAAAGAAGGAAGGTGCGGATTAAAGGGATCTGCCGATGGGAAGTTTCCATCGAGAAGAAGTATAAGGAAGCTGGTGTTCTGTGCCAGTATTATTATAGTAATTTGAGTCCGACTCTTGCGTGAGTCATTTATTTTCCATTAAAATAGGTGTGTTTGTTTAGGAAATAAATATTATTATCCGGCTCCTGCGCGAGTCAGTTTCCTTTAAAGTAGGAGTTTGTTTTAGGAAAAATATGTGTCGTGTCATTGTACAACTCTCCATGCAGGAGTATAAATATGTGCCCGAGGGCTATGGAATAAAAAATGAATCCAATCAAAAACCAAACCAATTTTATCTTATTCTACCTTTTATCGCAATTTACCCTTATTATGCATTAGTTATAGCTTTAACGAGTTCTTCAAGCTTTCGACGGGCTGCATCACCTTGATCTCCGTCAAAATCATTGTTAGTTCCGCTTGGGAGTACCTCTAGGCTTTGGCAATCCGGGCGCATCGCTGTTTGCCTCGTCTAGCTCTGCTCTAGTTATCCGTGATCAATCTGAGCCTTGACGTCCGGGCGCATCGCTGTCGTCTCGTTCAGTTTGTCATAGTTATCATCCTTGTCGATTGATTGGTCAAATCGACTGGCACGCCTTCGACATCGAGCTTTGGGTAATAGCCTGAGGTGTTCACGGATCTGACGCTTTTTGTGTCAACAACCCTAACTTTGAGCTTATGTGCAAACTCTCAAAGGATTTAGCAAGTGAGTTAAATAAAACAAAGAAACTAAAAGATGAAAACTCACTTTTAAAGACCTCATGTGAAGCACATAAGCACTTACTTGATGTTCTTAAATCTTCACATGATGAACTAAAATTGGATCATGAGCAACTTCGTGTGTCTCATGAAGATTTAGTTCACAAACATGGCTCTCTAATCAATGAATTGCTAAATCTTAAAAATGAAAAGAGCTCATCATTTGGGTCAAATGATCAATCACATGTTGTTGCTAACCCTTGTGATGTAGGGAAGAAGCATGTATCCACCTCTTGTGATGATTTACTTGATATGCCTTGTTCTTCAAATATAGATGCTTGTGAGACTAACCTTTTGAAGGAGAACAATGAGCTCAAAATTAAATTGAAGAACATGAGCAACAAGCTATAGAGGTGCTACAACTCCAAAGTCACCTTTGAGCAAATGTTGACAAACAAGAGAAGCTATGGTGACAAGGGTGGAATTGGTTTCCACAAGAGCAAGGGCAAGAAAGAGAAGAAGCAAGAACAAAAGAAGCTATCTCATTTCATGTGCTTCAAGTGCTATGGGATGGGACATCTTGCAAATGCTTGTCCAACCAAGATTGCTCAAGCTAAGCCACAAGTCAAGCCCCAAGTGCAAAATAAGATCAACCATCAAGATGGTGATTCGGGGATGAAAAAGAAGAAGAAAACAAGAAGAGGTGTGTTGACACAAAAAGCGTCAGGATCTGCGAACACCTCGGTCTATTACCCAAAATTCGATATCCAAAGGTGTGCCAGTCGATTTGACCAGTTAATCGACAAGGACGATAACTAGAACAAAATCTGAACAGGACAATGGCGATACGCCCGGATGTCAAGACTCAGACTTGATCAGGATAACTAGAGCAGAGCTGAACGAGACAACAGCGATGCGCCCAGATGTCAAGGCTCAGATTACTCCCACGCGGAACTTACAAGGGTTTGACGGAGATCAAGGTGATGCAGCCCGTCGAAGCTTGAAGAACTCGTAAATAGACTAGAACTAATGCGATAAAGGAGTAAATTGCAGTAAAAGTAATAAGAGTAATAGATTTGTTTTGATGTATTGATATATTTTCTCTCGATCCCTAGGTACATATTTATACTCCAGCTATGGGAGTTGCAAACAGACATGACTCGTATCTTTCCAAAGCAAACTCCTATTTTAAAGGAAATAATTGACTCGCGTAGGAGTTGGACCCAAATAACAATATTATTTTCCTAAACAGACACCCCTATTTTTAAGGAAACAAATGACTCGTGCAAGAGTCGTACTCAAACTACTATAATAATACTGGTATAAGATCACCAGTTTCCTTATGTCTTTCCTTCGATGAAAACTTTCCATCGGCAGACCCCTTCAATCCGTGACTTCCTTCTTTTTCCATCGGCAATCCCCTGCTGACGTCAACCGCCACATTACCTTGTACCCATCGGCATCGTCACTCCATGCCCATCGGCATCGGCAACCTTGCAGTTCTGGTGACTTGACTTCACCAATAAACCCTTATCGGCAAGAATCGTCCAACTCCCATCGGCAACAAACTTGTTCTTTTCACAGCATTTACCTTCATCGGTAACATTGACCGATGACTTCCCGATGCCGATGGAAAACGGCTACCGATCAATGCAAGTCTTAGCTCATTTGACACATGCCAAAAAACAGTGTCAACAAGGTGGCAAAGCTAGAGCAAGGCATCCAACTCCTATTCATGATGCCAACAAGATGATGATGAGCAAAGATCAAGAGAAGAATCATTTGGCTCACATCAAGTGCTTCAAGTATGAAGATATGGGACACTTTGCCTCGAAGTGTCCTACCAAGCTTGAGATGAAGAATCAAGCAAAAGATAAGAGGCAAGACAATGAGAATCACAACATGAGCAAGGAAGAAAAGGCTTAAGAAAAGAGAGTGTGCTACTCATGTCGGGAAAGGGGACACATGGCTCATTCATGTTCCCTAGGTATGACTTCTAAGCTCATTTCCATTGATGATGATCATATGATTAGAAAGGATGGTACTGGTACCTCTATGGTTGCTATTGCAAAACATCCCTCTATTCATACTAAGGCATTGCCTAAGTATGTTGCACCTAACTTGAGAGGACCCAAACTAGTTTGGGTACCATCAACAAGTGGATGAATGTGTGTAGGTACCATTGGCATTGGAGGCTTGATTCAATATGTTTCATATTGTCCATCATATGATTGAGTCAAGTAATGAAGCTTAATGCTATCCTTATCACAATGCCAAGTCAAAAGAATGAAGTCCAAATGCTACAACATACAAGTGCATGATCAAGTTGTGGTGGTTGATTGGATTATTTGAAGGCTTGCAAATATTCAAGTTGAAGCTTGCAAATGGATTGATCATGATCTACTAAGGTATATTTCTTGTTGATCAAGTTCATTTGGGTGTGTATAAGATGTTTCAATTGGATATACACATAGTGCATATGAGTTGATTGAATTGGATATATATGTGCACTAGTTGCTTGCTATTTGGATGGTTTAATGCTTAGTGATCAAATTGAGTTGATTTGAATGGATATGATCAAGATACTACTCTTAGTAAGTGGATTGAATGGATATATGTCTCTTGAAAGTGTTCAAACAAGTTGATTTCAAATTTGTTTCAATTGGAAGAAGAATAGCTCAATTTGTCAAATCTTGTCAATATTCAAAATCTGAGCTAGCTGTGATCATAGCCATGTTTGAAAGTTCAAATATATTTGGATTGGCTTGAAATTTGGTACACATGCTCTACACTTATATTATTAGTTGCTGTGAAAGTTTCATGAGTATTATATAAGGGACACTTTGGTTTTGGAGTGGATCTTGTCAACACATATGCAGCAGTTTTCAGCATGTACCTAGGTGGAAAGATGTGAAATATGGTAGCAATCTAGAAGTCCAATGAAGCTCAAATTTTTATAGCTGCTAGATGACTTAGTGAAGCACATCTCCACCAAATTTCATGGTCATTGGATATGTACTTTGGGAGATATGATATATTCTTTGAAGAGTACATAATCTTCCAGAAAAGTGACAAACTTTGGATTGATCTAGAGTCACTAAGATTGAAAGGTTCTCATGTTGGAATCATACTTATAAGTGATTGAGATACCTATGTAAGCATGAGTACAAGATCATTTGATTGTGGAAGTGTATGTGTCACATGTTTAGTACTCAAGATGAAGATCAATCAAACAAAGTCATTTCAAGTGAGTATCAAGGATGGTTCTTGGAGAGAGGTCACTTCTCCCTTTTGTAGGGGCTTGCCACCTTTTGTAGGTAAACCAAGGACGTTACTTGGAAGGTTAATATGTAAGTGGTGATCTAGGGATCATTTGAAGATGCTTAGTTGAAGCTATCAATAGGATTGATCAAGAAGAAAGCAAGCAACACCCAAAAGAGAGAGATTCATGATCTTAACCTACAAGTGGTATCACCTTCTACAAGTGGTACATCATTTGGTACTCTCTCATGCAAGCAAAGATCAAGAAAGAAGCAAGTCAACCACAACAAGAAAGTGCACTTGATCTTTAGTGGGACTCTATTCATATGGGTGAAGTTTGGTATTCCAAGTGGTATTCATTGGTCTTCACCATGCTCTTAATTAGAATTCACATTGCTAATTGGAGTTGAAATCTATATGACTATCCTCTACTCCAACATAGCAAAGGTGAAATTGTTTGACATATGCATACATAATTACTTAGGACATGTTTTAGTGCATATAGTCATACATAGTGATCATTCATTGAAAATCAAATGAATTTTATGTTTATATCCTACCACTATTGCTTGATTGAGTTGTTTGATCTAGTGGTAGTATATAGTTTGTTCATGAGTTAGTAAACCCAAGTACTTGATCTATTGTGGATTGCATTTTAGTGACAAGTACAACCTCTATGAGATAACCGCTTAATGCGTGTGAAGAAGCTTAGAGAGAGTTTAAACTGGACTTGAAAGCTTATGCTATACATCTTAGTTCAAGTCAACATAGAAGCTCATGAAGAATCTAGTTCAAGCACAAGATAACCTTCATATTGGTACTTGCAAAAGATGTCTAGTTCTAGCATACTTGTGATAGCCCACATGTGTCTTCATTCAAGCAATCCTACACGTGGTCTGTCACAAGTGATATCCTACAAGTTAACAAGTGATCCTCAACTTTAAGTGATCAAATTCTAGTTCTCTTGCTTAGAAAGCCTATTTGGATTACATTTGCTTTGACCAAAGGGGAGTTGCCCTATTCAATGGTATAATGGCCAATGATCTTACATGAAGAGTCATTCAATACACATATGTTCGTGTCCATAAAAAAGTATCAACCATCTACCCTAGTGCACCTTTGCATCAATAGAGAAGTGTTACCTTTCATGGAAATTGATGACAAAGGGGGAGAGATTAGTGCAAAGATATGAATATATGGATGGAAATGCACTAAGAGGGAAAGAGACATGGACATGGACAAGGGAACAAGATTGAAAGGATCAAAGTCTTGGACTAAGTGATGCATACAAGTAGGGGGAGCAAGCTCATGAACTTGATTGATTGCATTTGACATGTGCATATTCATGTGCTTGCTTGCATATTACATAAGTTTTATCTTTATATGGATGCTTGTGTGGTGTATGCTAGTTATAGGATTTGAATGTGAATTGATAAACTAGCATGCATAGGTTGGTAAGCTAGATATTTTTGTTCCTACTCGTAGTATCTAGAAGCCTTGCTTCTAATGTTGATCTCACGGGGTTTCTAGTGTTGTTTTGTGGTATCTAGCTAACCATGGTGCTAAGGATGAACTTCAAAGTACAACTATATGAGTATCTTCAAAGGTTTATTCTATATCCCTTAGCATCACTTAGTAGTGCTAGGACTCTCACAAATGTCATATTTATGCATGTGTGCAAAGCTTAATTCAAACCTTTGTGAGCACACATATAGGGGGAGCTAATACTACCAAGTAGGATTTTGTGGCATTTATCCAATTCTTGGCATAGAGCTTAAATGATGGATAAATGACATAATGTCCAAAATGATCTTAAATTCCATATCTTTGTAGAGTTGTCATCAATTACCAAAAAGGGGGAGATTGAAAGGTCCTTGTGTGATTTTCGTAATTGAGTGACAACTTAGGTGAACTAATACGTGTTCAAGTGATATATACACAGGAGATTAGTTCACAGGTGATTGTGTGATGAAGGAGCTTAATTGCACATGAGACATGACATAGAGTCATGTGATCAAGGTGGAGAAGATCAAGATGAGGCTTGGCTTGATGGACCGGTTGCAAGTGTGAAGGGCAAGTGAGTGATGCTTGGCGCCGATGGACCAACGCAACGGTGAAGAGCAAGTGAGGTCAAGATCGATGAACCAATACGGTCACGTGATGATATGGAATGGATCATATCATTTGGTGATACGTTGGTGCATGTGTTGCAGCAACATTGGAGATGGAGATGGAGATGGAGATGGAATGCGCAAGGCAAAGGTATAACCTATAGGGCATTTCCATTTCACCGGTCATTGGTGTGTAGAGAAGTATATGACCGGGTTTAGGATAGATAGCCGTACTATCAAGAGAGGCAAACTTGTTTGCATATCGGTTATCTAGTGCCACTTGAGCGATCTAACTTTGCGATGCATTAGGATCGAGTGGCGCAGTGAGAAGCAAGTGAAAAATGCTTTGAAAAATGATTGTGAAAATGCTAACACACTTGCACAAGGTGAAGAAGACATTTGTGTTGGCACTTGAGAAAGCAAGGAGAAGTTGGAGATGTGTTTGAACAGAGAAAGGAGGTCCGGACGCAAGGTCCGGACGCTAGGGACAGTAGGATCCGGACCATTATTTGCATCTAGAACCTAACCCTAGGTCTGGCTGAAGTTGTGAGCTTCGGATGCTAAAAGAAGTAAGTCCGGACGCTGGGGTCTTGGGCGGTCCGGACCATTGGGTCTGCGTCCGGTCGCCCTCCCCACTGACTATGCTAAGCTAACGAGGTGGGTCCGGACGCTGGTTGTCGTCCGGACAGTGTACTTCGGACGAGCGTCCGGAGGAAATCGGCTCTCGGGGAGCTCTCTGCTCACGTTCGGACGTGGGTGCGCGTTGGTCCGGAATGGTGTCCGGACACGTCCGGAGGACACGTGGGAGAGATCGGCGCGACGCGCCAACGGTTGTTTTCAACGGGAAAGAGTCCGGACGCTGGGCGATGGTCCGGACCCTCTGTGCTTGTGCGTCCGGAGGTTCGCAGGAAGGCCCAATGATGCGGAAAAACGGCTAGTTTGTTGGGCTAGCCTATATATACTTGTTGGCCGGCCTCTTGGGGTTGTGTTACCCTTAGTTGTGCTTGGTTGGGAGCCCTCTAACTCACTTGTGCAAGCAAAGAGTGTGATTCGATTGCGAGTGAGTGATCTCTAGTGCGTTGCTTTGAGAGATAGCTTCGTGTGGCACTAGGTGATCGTGTTGCAAATCGGTGGTGCTTGTTACTCTTGGAGGTTGCCACCTCCTAGACGGCTTGGTGGCTTGTGGCTCCGTCGAAGCACGCAAGAAGCTTGTGCGTGACTCTGGAAAAGGCTTTGTGAGGGGTATTGTGCTCGCCCCGCGGGAGATCGCGAAGAGCAACTCTAGTTGAGCGTGTCATTGAGTTACCCTCACTTGTGGGTAGATTCTTGCGGCGCCCGAGTTAGCGGGCTAGGCTTGTGAACGCCTATTAGCCGCCGAATCACCAAGTGTGTGGTCGACACAACAGGGACTAGCTTGGTGGCAATCAAGTGAACCTCGGGAGAAAAATCACCGTGTCAACCTTGTCTACTCTTCTCGGTGGTTTGCATTCTCCGTTTCACTAGCTTGTATTTACTTGTTCATATCTTGTGCTAGTGTTTCTTTGTTGCTCTTGTAACTAGTTTAGCTTGTGTGGCTTGCCTAGTTACCTTCTACCTTGGGTAGCTTAGAAGTAGCTCTTGAGTGGCTTATTGGCTTGTGTAGCCTTGTAAGTCACATTGCTTAGTTTGTGTAGCTAAGTAAGTTGAGCTCTCTAGTTGACTTGTGTAGTCTTGCTAGATAGCATTGCTAGTAAGCTTAGGTGCTTTGTGCTTTGCTTACTAGTATGTGTAGGAGCTCCCTTTGTGCTTAGAGTACTAGTTTCTTAGGTTTGTGTGACCTTACAACCTAGACTTGTTTAGGTGAGCTTTCTAGCTTGGCACCTTAGTGAGCCCAATTAGTATAATTTGCTAGGTGCTAAAGTTATAGATAGAGGGGTGTAGTCTTGGCTAGACCGATAGTTTTAATTTCGCATTTGATTCGGTTTGCCGCTGCGCGTAAGTTTTAGAAAAGACTATTCACCCCCCTCTAGTCCGTCATCTTGACCCTACATCGGGCAGCGCGGGCGAGTGGCCCGGCAAAGCGCCCGGCGTGGCGTCGCTGCAGAGCGCGCGGCGAGGCGGCTCGGGCAGCGCGGGCAAGCAGGCTGGGCCCGGCGCGGCGACAAAGGCAGCGCGGGAGAGCAGGGTGCGCGGCGCGGCAGCGCGGGCAGCTGGGCCCGCGCGGCGGCCAAGGCAGCGCGGCGAGACGAGGCGAAGCGCTTGTCACAGCATTCTCATTGCCGTCATGATCTTTGGATTGATGGAGGCGGCCGCCGGCTTCTACGTCGGAGTCAGGACATGGGGGCTGGACACTAACTCTGGCGTTAAATTAAGAGCGATCATATAGATAGTTTTTGTCAATGGACTATAGTTATTTTCATAATATTTTGGTTAACAACTAGTGTATAATGCAGGTCCTATTAGATAAAAAAAGTTTTTATCTTCAATCATGTGTAACATCAGGAAATAGAGAGAAGGGTAAGAAAAAAAAATTATTCTCTATGAGTAGTCTATAAGGTTATTGGTATCTTTTGCTATAGAGTATTGTATGGATTGGTCTCATAGTATTTTAGATAGCTCATAAATATTATTTTAAACGCTATGGATTACTTTTGGTGAATATTGTGGTTGCTCTAGTTGTCCGGGTGTACGTGAGCACACAACCCAGGTATAGCCTCCGAGAATGAGGTTCCATTTGGCAGACGTTATTGTGGACGTAGCTAATTTATATGGTCAATTTATTGTAAAATTTTAAAAAAAACATTACTCTATGGTTGAAACATAGAGTTAATTCTGGCCAATAAGCTAAAAGAAACAAAACAACCTCAATTAGTTAGAGATTTATAATCATAGCATTTTATGGTGGATTTATAATCTATATTTTAGATATTTCTATAATACAAGTATGATCAACTTTTAACTTCATGTTTTGGTTGATCGTTTTTGCGGCTGATAAGTCGGCTTAGAGCATCTCCAAGAGTTTGCCAAAATTTACTTGCTAAATATTGTGATTTGAGCCAAAGGGTGCCTAGCCTAGTGGTTAAACACGTTCCGGCGGCACCCCAGGTCCTAGGTTCGAACCCCCGGTGGGGCGAATTTCGGGAAACCTGGGTAAAAAAAATCCAAATCCCCTCACTCGTCCTCATGCCAAAGCACTGGGGGGCCCGGCCCAATTCTCACTTGGACGACAGAACGACACCGTGTATGGATGAGGGCGGGGGTTCCGGGTTTTTTCTCCCCGGGTGAGAAGGCGTTTTCTTCTTATTCGAAAGCTGCGGCGACAGTCTTAACCGCCCGGTCGAGTTTTTTTTTAAATATTGTGATTTGACAACTTGCTAACTTCTCAAAACGAAAAGTTACTTTTGCATTGAGAATCCCATACTTTCCAATAATTAAGGATGGCTAAATCTAAAAATATTCCTCTATGACAAACTTGCAGTACGAACCATGAGACAAACAAAATTCAATTTCAGTATTCGTCGTCATCTTCTTGAGGGACGCGAGGAATCCGCGTTCTGCCGGCCGCTGATGAACTTGTAGATGCAGGTGGCCTTGTTGGTGAGCACGGCAGCAAGTTGCATGTGCACGGCCGCCAGGTGCATGTGCACAGCAAAGAGGTCCTGGCCCTCACCGCCCGGTGCAGTAGCGAGCAGCGGGGCGGACCCTGCGCGGGAGGCGGCCGAGCGAGGCGCTGACGGCGGAGGCGCCGGGCGCCCGCGGGGACGCGACGAGCCTGGACGGGCCGTCCTGTGCAGAGCCCGCAGCGGAGCGACAGCGCCAGCGCCGATTCCGGACACTTCACGGACGAAGAAGAAGCACGCGGTTGTGCGATGGCAAGCGCGTTAAGCGTGCGTAAAATATAGGCGCGCGGATGGAAGAAATAGCAACCACATTTGACAAACTGTTGAGGATGAAATTATCTTGTTTTGTCAAATTTTGAAGGATAGCAACTTTATTTGGCAAACCGTTGAAGATGCTCTTATGTTGATTGCGAGAGAGAAACAATGTAACATGGCTGATAAGACAGACTGATAAGCTAATCGAACAATGCGTAAAGTTTTTACAACTATCTCCATCTAGGAAAAAATACAACTATGGTATATGTGTCACTTTTAGTGCTTCAGCGTTTGATCAGATTTCTAATAAATATTATTCGCATTTATAGCTTTAAATTAATTTTATGAAAATTTTGTAATCAATCTAATAATGTTTATTTAATATAAAAATTATTTATACTTCCTAATCTATAATGGTTTGAATTTGGTATACATGATATTGTTCTAAAATTGCATTTTCTAGGCAGGCAGAATTAGTACTACCTCCAATCCTAAAAAATATAATAGTGAGAACCGCATCGGTCAATCTAGTTTATGTTTACCTAACTTTTATATTAAATAATATTTATATTTATATCTCTAAATAATTTTATTATAAAATATATTCTAAAAAATCAAATAATATTTTTTATATAATAAATTTACATAAATTTAATTAAAATTCAAACTGTTTAACTACTCCATAAACAAGAATTACATTGCTTACGGACCGTTTTGTACATTGTAGCTGTTCCACGGGCGTGCAGACCACAGTCCAGTGTCCACAGGGTTCTCTAGTACTCTACCAGTAGTCTTCTCCGGCCGTCTAGCCAGTGCCAGCTGTCCTAGCCACAGTCTACCCTGCAACCCTATTAGTATACTCAGTGATGCACTGGATCCACGTATCCACCCTACGCGTACTGCCCAAAGACCATATACCGGCAAACATTAAATCTAATCAAAGTTATCATATGAAAATTCAAAACAACAGTTAATATAGGGACCGAGGAAGTATGTCATAGCAAACTTTAGCAACTCAGGCTCCGTATATATATACCCATGTCCATCATAATAGTATAATACACACAAATGCTACGCAGGCAGCTGCTGTAGAGTGTTATAGAAAATGTCCCGGACGTATGTCAGTGTATATACTACGTGATGATGGCCGGAGAGACCACTGTAGCAGTAAGTCCAGCAGTCCCTCCTCGTCTAGTCTACTAGTACTGCTGGCCTCCTCCTCCTCGAGCCTCGATCGGCTATTCGGCTTCAACTGGGCGTTTTGGTTAGCCCAGGACACCATCCAATCATCCAAACTCTAAAAAACTGTACTGCGAGAGCCAGGCAGGCTGGCCCATATACAAGGAACCAGACACAAATGTTCAAGCGACTGCCTCAAACTGTATTTGAAAACTAGCCCAACGACGGCCTCAAACGGGATTTGAAAACTAGCCATGTTTCGGGTGATGATTTGTACATCAACATATAAAACGACTGTCGCTATTTTGTTGAGAGAAAAAACTATTTTATTATGATTGAAGAGCTGAACTAATAAATTAAGCGAATAGGACGGCCTCAACGACCACCTCGATCGGCTTCACTTGTGGGACGACACAGACAACATGATCGAACTGGATAGGATTGCAAAAATTGTTTACAATTTTAATTTAGGGCCCGTTCTATTGTTCATTAGGAATCGTTCTAACTGCTCAAAGTTTATATAGATTAGAGAAGCAATCCAAGTGAGAAACATTATGGGACTAAAAAATTAGGTGACTTCCTTTTTTTTAGAATCCCTACAAATGTAGGTCATTTCTTAGAGGTGCCTATTAAGACCCGCCTCTATTAATGAGGTTGATCCTACTACCCGTACCAGTCCATGCGTCCAAGAGAGTTCGGTATCGAATCATGATATATAATCTCACAAACCCTAAATCATCACCGTTACGCGTGACATAAGGCGCCTCCCCCAATCTCACCTCTCTCTCAATCCCCATCCCTCTATTGGATGGTGGTTAGGGTGGAGTGCGCGAGGGGCTCAGGTTTAGGCCACTTCTAGGAGGTGCACCCGACCCTCTTCCTCCCCTGCCTTGTCTCTCCAATGGTGGCAAGGTTGTCAATGGCGGAGCAGACGAGCGGAGTTCGTGGGCTTGGCGGGAGTGGCACTAGTACAAAAAAAGCTCTACGCCAGTGATGTGCAAAAGTTTCTACATGCGGTTTCTCTTATCATGCGTCTGTACAAATAAAATGGTTCCGAACCGCCACTTCAATTTCTACAGGGGGTTTTCTTAAAAAATCTGTCTGTAAAAATCATATATTTCTACCGGCGGTTTTGTTAAGAAAACCATCTATAGAAAAATCTGATTTTTACATACGGTTTCCTTAAGAAAGCCATCTGTAGAAATACGTGATTTCTACATGCGGTTCCTTAAGAAACCCGCTTGTAGAAATAATTGGACACTGATTTTTTGATTTTTGTAAACGTTCTCAGATGAAAAAAAATTCCTAAATAATATTTGTATGTCTCGAAAAGTTATGAAACTTTGTAGTTTACAACTTTTTAAATCATCTTGTCATCGAAAACTACGTTCTAATTTGTCAAATTTGAAATTTAAATTTTTGTAGACGACCTTGGATGGAAAAACTTTCTAAATAAAAGTTGTAGATCTCGAAAAGTTATGAAACTTTGTAGTTTACAACTTCTTCATTTGAATTCGTTTAGTGGCTCAAACAATTAATTTACACTCGGTTCAGTATAGAATGTGAGGAATTAAAACGGAATCTAGACATAAATGACTTGTGCGTGGAGTGGTAGAGGAATGAATGCGCGAGGCTTAAAGGTGGGGCTCCTCGTCTGTTAAAGGCTGATGATGATGATGATGCAAGCTAGTCATCGAGCCAGCCGAGTGTGCTTGTCATGCTTGGTTTGCATTACAGCCTCCGCAAGCAGTTCTAAGGTGCCGGGGCAAAGATGGGATCGTGCCCGTGTGATCGGAGCCGAAGGTGCCTTTGCTGTTAATAACAAGGGGAAACAAAGGAGAAAGTAGCACATGTGCATTTGATATGAAAATGAGCCTAGGCTAACCCTAAAAAGTGGATGTTGTATTGATTCAGTCAGGTGTAAGCCTGGGCAAAAAAAACCCAATATTTATTACCTGAACCTGAATTACCTGAACCCGAACCCAAATTACCCGAACCCGAGGTACCCGATCCTAAATTCAGATAGCGATTTTGATTACCCAAAATTAGTTTGGGTAATTCGGATAATATGCCCAGGTACCCAACAACCCGAACTACACAAAGTTTTGTACATGTCTTTGTATTTATCATGTGTTGTTAGTTGCATATTTGAACTTCTCGCTTTATTAAAATATATCATCTATTTTTGAACAAATAACTATAATAAATTATTCTATGTAAATTGTTGTTAAAATTCTATACAATTGCTGCTGAAATTATGTATAAATTGCTACCAACATTTTATTTAGTTTGCCGATTTCTGTAAATTTGGGTATATATGGGTAATACCCGAATCGAACCCAAATTATCACGTACCCAAAATTGCGGGTAGTGGGGTACCCAAATTAACAGGTACCCAAATTAGCCCATATGAACATTGGCTCCCGCAACAATTTGTCTTGTCAATTGGTCCCTGCTTATTGTTTATGTTTGGTCCTTCTAATTAGCATATAAACACGATGCTAATTTTTAGTTAGTTGGATCCAAACCGTCATAGTGTTAGTGCTACACTAATCACTAAACAATGTACCCTCTCTCTCTCCTGGTATGTCAAAACTCAAACCAAAGGGATAGGAGGGGATGTCTGGGATTCTTTTTTTCAAATATTTCGGAGCTCACCGAAAAGGGCGAAATTTGGAAAATTTGAACCAGTTCCCAGTTGAAATTTGAATAAAATTTGATCATATTTGGGATGGTGACATATTTTGTTGGGCTTGAAATTCAAATTGGGCTGAATTATTTGACAGGTTCAATAATATTAGTTCGGGCCCAACCGAAATGTCGAAATTCAGTGGGATTCGGGCCATTGGAGTTGGACACCATCGGTCAGTCGGTTGTCGTACATGTTTTGTTGGAACATATCCGATTGGATTGAATCTACTACTAAATCGAACTGTTCGTATATACGGAGTATCTCCAACATTACATAACCCTAATATTTCTATACCTAATAACCCCGACGAAGGCTGGGCAGAGAAGTCCTCGATGAAGGCCCCGCCGGAGAAGGCCGAAGAAGGCCCTAACAAAGGCCCGACAGAGAAGGCCCACCGATGAAGGTCCGCTGACAAAGGCATGTCGATGAAGGCCTACTAACAAAGGCCTATTGTCGAAGGCCTGACCAACGAAGGTTCGCCGGCGAAGGTATGCCGAAGAAAGCCTGCTGATGAAGATTCCAAACTTCTGGCTCTTAAAAAAGTTTTGTGCCAATTACGGTGGCTGAAAATGTTGAGAGTCAGTCTAGGTTTTCCAACTGAGTCGGAAGACCTCCTAGTGGGCAAGCGAAAATTTTCAAGCGACCTCCTAGTGGGATGAAATTGACAAGTCACTATACTAGCCCCCTATTAAACCTCATCTAGGGAGAATTAGCCCATATGAATATTGGCTCCCGCAACAATTTGTCTTTCCACTTGGTCGTTGCTTATAGTTCACGTTTGGTCCTTCTAATTAACATATAAGCACAGTGCTAATTTTTAGTTGGTTGGATCCAAACCGTCATAGTATTAGTGCTACACTAATCACTAAACAATGTACCCTCTCTCTCTTGGTATGTCAAAACTCAAACCAAAGGGATAGGAAGGGATGTCTGGGATTCTTTTTTTCAAATATTTTGGTGCTCACCGAAATGGGCGAAATTCGGAAAAATCAAACCAGTTCACAGTAGAAATTTGAATAAAATTTGATCAAATTTGAATGGAATTTGATCAAATTTAAACAGACAGGGTAAGAGAGGGAGGAGAAAAGTATAAAACCGAGACTTCTGATATGGACCGATAACTTTTTAGTGTGAGAAATATTTTGTGGGCTGGTGACATATTTTTTTGAACTTGAAATTTAAATTGGGCTGAATTATTTGACAGGTTCAATATTATTTCGGGCCCAACCTAAATGGGCAAATTTCAGTGGGCCAGAACCGTGCTCTAATTGGAGTAGGACACCATCGGTCAGTCGGTTGCCGTACGTACGTGTTTTGTTGGAAGATTTCCAATTGCATTGGATCGACTACCAGAGTATCTCCCACATTATTACATAACCCTAATATTTCTATACCTAATAACAGGAGGCCGGAACAAACAATGGAAGCGAAACGAAGTAGGAAGCACGAGGATGGCGGCGTGTCTGCCAGAGAACATCATCTTCGACGTTCTAGTGAGGTTGCCGGTGAAAGACCTGTGCCGGTTCCGATGCGTGTCAAAGGTCTGGCGCGCCGTCACCTCCGACCCGGCCTTCGTTGCCGCGCAGAGATCCCACGCCGGCCGTCTCATCGTTGGCATGTTCGGATCCTGGCTGCACTACGAGCTGCGGGTACTGGACATGCACGACAACGTCGTGAGGGTTTTTCAGGTCAAGCACACCGCGAGCGCGGTGCTGGCGCCCACGCGTCTAGACCTCATCTGCGTCGACAGGTCGTGGCAAGGCGTCATGATCGTCGATCCAGCGGCCCGGCGTGCCTTCACCGTCGGCGGCAGGCATGCGCATGGCGACGACGACATCTGGTGGAGCGACTTCAGCTTTGGCCGTGCCGCTCCGTCTGGCGCCTACAAGCTCCTGCGTCTCTCTGAAATTCACAGAAGGGTTTGTGAGGTCGCTACGATCACAGACGATGGTGCAGAACCGACATGGAGACGAATGCCGACGCCCGATTTGTTTCAGGGCGGCTTTTCCTCCTCCTCCATACACAAGGCCACGGTTAATACCGTGTAGCTGCTTTTGATCTCGAGAACGAAGTGTGGATGGACACGATCGATGTTCCGCCATTGCAGCTCGAGGATGAGCAAGCAGAGCCAAAGGGATGGTCGGTTGCTCTAGCCGAGCTCATGGAAACCTTGTGTGTGGTTCACATTGTAGAATGCGTCGACAACGTATGTAGCTTTCGCCTCTGTGCCAAAGTATGGCGCTTGATCGATCATAACAAGGGTGTATGGATCAAGGAGCACACGATTCGGTTGCCTGCAGAGTGTTCATATACTCAGCCATTATTGGATGCCTTGGTTGATGGCAAATTATTCTTTTTGAACAGGATTGGCTCTCGGTTTGTCCTTCAGCTCTTTGATCCTAGAACCAAGGCTTTTACGATATCATGGAGATGGCAGATGGATTCAGTGGTAGAATGGCGTTTTACACTGGGAGTCTCCTATCTTCTTGACGAATAACTGCAGAAATATTATACTCCCTATATAATGAAGCCAATTTGGCTCTGCTGTAACGTGTGCAGACTCTTGCTAGCCCGCCAATCATATAGATCTCACGTCTTTAAAAGCAAATTTATATATAGCTAGCTTTACAGGTTTTGGATATTAATATGCCATATAAACCTATCTTGCAATTTCCAGTCCATTATTTGAGCCATTGGTGGCATTCTGTCTATACTTGTTTCTCACCGTTGAACAATTTAACTAGCAAGGGTTTGCTAGCTAGTCGCTCTTGGAAGTTATTAAGCTGATGAACCAACAGCTGATACATCTGGAAAATTTCCATGTACATTACCATGCATGTATATTACCATCCATGCACATCTGGAAAATTTCCATATACATTACAATTTAGCTTTAGTTTGAGTTTACAGAACTAGTTATGGGGTTGTTGTCTCTCACTACGATTGTTCAATACTTGGTTGTTTTGTGAGCGTGAGCTCGAACTAGCAGTGCGTGGTCACCAGAGTCTGTGTATGTCTGTTGGGCTATACCCGTTCACTTATGAATGTGAGAGGCCGGAACCCCCTTTTCAGTTCCTTAATCTAAAAAAAACTAACTAACCATGCGACTTTTCTCCCAAAATAAGGGAAAGTGTATTTCCAAGAATTTAAACTCATAACCTCTTGCCTCACCTCACCACGCCACAATCACTAAGTTTTTTCAGCTCCGCCCTATATTTTTAGCCAAATAGGTTCAACTACACGCACTATGTTCGAGAAAAAAAAGGTGACGATATGACTTGTGAGACCATATAAAGGGATGCTCCAAACTTTAAATTTTTTTAGAGTTGTTTTATGGTGAAGTTCATAGAGCAAAGTTCATGGAGCAATCCTAAACACACTTTTAACTGGACGAAGCATTACAATCACCGTTGAAGAGGTCAGTGACACATGCAAGTGCCTGCCTCAACCAAATAGCAGTATGAATATTTGGCCTAGCTAAATGACCTAGCTGGTGAGCCACCTTGTTGCACTCTCTCTTTACCTTGTGGAATTTCATTCCACCACTGTCTGTAGATATTCTTTGGCCTCCAAGATAATATTCCCTCCATCATCTCAAATTATAATACATTCCGAGAATCTTAAAGCGTCAAAGTTTCTCAAATTTGACCAGACTTATATGACAATATAATAATATTTATGATACTAACTAAGTATCATTAGATTCTTTATCAATTAGTGTATTTTTATAGTAGTGATCGATATATATATATATATATAGAACTAACGTGTGATAATGGAAATTTGGTTCAAATACTCTGATTTATTGCAAAATCTCCATTGTGGGTGACCAAAGGTTGTCTATTTTGAAAACGTAGCTCAGTGTTTACAGAATACTGATAGATAAATAAATTTTAAATGGTGCTGTAGACTTGATAAAAAAAAACTTTGTAATACACTGAATGCTTGTTTGGCAGCACTCCAATCCACCACAATCAATCCATCCAAATAAGCCCTTAGTGACATTTTAGCATCAAACAAAAGGTAGTCGTCAGCTATAATAATGTGTATGGAACCTGTCACTGAACTGTATACAGTCTAGCTAGCGTTTTAACTGAACTTTGTGGTAGCTAACTTATCATTGGATCTGGTCCATATACTCAATAATGATCTCATTATAAACACAAATATTATACCTCATATGCATTATACCAAGCATTTGATGAATATTAGTTTTCCATATGTATCGGCTATCTGACTTAATAACTTACATCAACTAAATTGTTGTACAGTGAGAAATAAGTAGAGACAGATTGACCAATGGCTCAAAGGACATCAAATTACAAGACTGAAGGTATATATTTCATATAAGCAATATAAAGCAGTAAATAAAGCAATATAAATTTACTTCTGAAGATATGAATGATCTTATCAAAGGCGCGCTAGTAAGATCCTGCACAGCAGATCCAATTGGTGGCTTTGTTATTTGTCAAGAAGATTAAGAGGCTCCCTGTATAGAAGTTCATTTTACCAGTAAATCCCTCTTACCATCTCCATGATATCCGTAAACGCCTTCGTGCTAGGGTTGAAGAACTGAAGGATATACTGAGAAAAACTCTTGTTCAACAATAGTATTCTGCCATCATCCAAGACATCCAATGGCTTAATGCATAAACACTCTTGAGGCAGCCGTATCATATAAGCCTTGACCCATACACTATTGTTATAGTCGATCAATTGCCATATGTTGGCATAGGGGCCGGGATAGCCTAGGCCTTGTATGTTATGAACCATACACAAGGTCCCCTTGAGTCCGGTTAGAGCAACGTCACATCCCCGCATATTAAGCAGCATCCCGTACTCTAGCGGCGGGTCGGTGATCGTCTCCATCCACACTTCGCTCTCGAGGTCGAATGCCGCTATATATATGTGGTTCCCTCCTTCAATTCTGAAAAAACTTTGGAAAGACATGAAGTAGAGGACGCCATTGACCGTGGCCTTGTGTTCTGAGGAAAAGCTGGTAACCAAAGGCGGTGGCGCTGTTCGCCTCCATGTTGGCTCTGCTGCACCACCGTCCGTGATCGTAGCGACCTCACTGACCCTTGTGATAGCTTGGTGGAGACGCAGGACCTTGTAGTCTCCAGACAGAGTGGCGTGGTGTAACAACCCGTGTTTTGTAACACCCAAAAATATGAACTTTCAAAAACTTTTCTAGCAACGTGTGAAGCATGTAGTTTCTAGGTAAAAACCAGAGCTCACCCTAGGAGTTTACAGACAAAACGTTGCATTCATATAGAATTGCTTGTAGGTGAGTGCTTGTTTTCTCGAGTTGGTTTTCGAGTTTGTAACTCAATTCGCGTTGGGGTGCACAACTCCATAGCAAAACCCTTCTCATTTAATCTCACTCGAGTTCCTTTTGAATTCCGCTCAAAATTCCTTGACTCATGAAAAGGGGACATTCACCTTGTCTTCTTTTCCCTTCAAACCCCTCCTAAATTTCCTCGAGCATCTCATAAGTCTCATGAATCTTTGTCAGTTCTCTTTACTAAAGTTAGAAAAGAAAAATCCCATTTTCCTCTCTCCCTGTTACCTAACCGGCCTGCCTCACCTTGCCATTGCCTTCAGGCCCAGCTCGTGGACCAGCTTGGCCCAGCCGGCTCCTTCCCGCTTGGCCCAGTCGGCCCAAGGCCCAGTCGTGCTGCACCTTCCCAAGCCCCAGCCGAGCAGGCCTAGCTCGCAAGCCTGGCCCAGCCGCCAAGGCCCCCCCTGAAACCCTAAGGCACTCGCCCCCGACCCCCAGCCCCGATGCGCCGCCGCCACGAGGGCACGCACGCGCACGCACACGCGCCCCGCAATGAGCGCGGTGCCCGCGCCTCGACCCGCCCCCACTCGTTGCCGCGCAAGCACCACGCGACGCGCCCTCCCCGCTCTGCGCCGTGCCACACCGAGACCCACGAAGACGCAGGCACGCCTACTGCCTCGACTCGCCCCGTGCCCCGGCCTCCGCAACCGCGGGATGCGCGACGCGTGTCCAACCATGGGCACGGATGCCAAGGATTGCCAAAGCACCCCGAACCCTAGCCACTCGCGCGTATAAATGTCGTCGTCGCCACTCCGCTCCCTTCTTCATCCCCACTCGCGCCGCCTCCCCTCCAGCTCCTCGCGCAAGCCGTCGCCACTACTTTACGAACCCCAGCCAGTCATGACCGCGGCACCGCAAGCAGCAGCTGTGACCACCGCGGTGCGCCTCGCCGCCGTGCAGGCGTCGTGACGTGCTGCGGTGTTCGCCTGGCCGGCCACGAGTGTGCCTCCGCCGAGGCCTTCGTCGCCACCACCACCGACGAACAAGCTCCACCAAGCTCATTCCCGCGCCGTGCCGACCTGAGCCCCTGCCTCGACATCGGCCGATGCTGCAGCCGCGCCATCCCGACGATGTTGACCCCGCCACGGCCCGTCCTTCCCCATCGTCGAGCTGTGCCCAACCGCAACCGCGACGACGACGCAACGACGACCCGCCTCCACCTCGGCTCTGTACCATGCCGCACACCGCGACGTCCGGACACCGGACGCCCTTCCCGCCGTACCGCTCCCGCTGCACCCCGGGAGCACCACCTCGCCCTCGACCTCCTCTGCTTCACGCCGAACACCGTCCGCGCCCTGGCGTCGACCCCAGCGGCCACGGCCACGACGTCATCCACGACGTCGCAGCAGAGTCCCGCCTCGCCACCTCTACCGTCCACGCCGAGCAGTGGACCACCGTCGAGCAGTCATGGTCAGGCGCCTGCTGGAGCAGCAGCGCCAACGACCCTGGAATGTTGGGTCTCGGGTGCCACCGCCACGACTGCCTCCTACACTGCTCCGACTTCTTCTACTGCACAGCAGCGCCGGCCAATCGCATCCGGCCTCATCCATCCAAGGTCGCGGCCTGCTGCTGCCGGGCTTGCAGCCGGCCACCGGTGGCCACGACCACAGGGTCTGACCGGACTTGGACGTGCCACTGCAGCACCTCCACCTCGCCGGCACAACTACGTGCACGACGCGAGCCCGAACCGCAACGCCGACCTCCTCTGCCCCACCACGTCGAGCGGCTCACTGTCACAGCCACAACCGCGACGACCCTGCACCCCGGTGAGCCACCAGTGCCAAGTCCCCACCTTGTCGTCTTGCTGTTGTGCGTCTCTGAGACCGGCCTTCGTGTCGTGTCCTTGTCTGTTGCAGGGAGGTGTGCCCGTGCCGTCCCGGTGAAAGGATCAAGATGCCCAAGAGGGGGGCGGTGAATTGGGCTTGTTTTAAATTCCTAAAGCGAATATAAAAACCTATCAAATGTCAATCACCCCCTAGTGCCTACCGTCCGTGTGTCCTAACTAGAAAGCGGTAGCAGTTCATAGGAAATAAAAACAACCTAAGCAATTCTAGTAGGAAATGTAAAAACAAGACGGAAAAGTAAAGAGCTAGGGAAAAGAAAATCTCATGGACGCAACGATTTTTTCGCGAGGTATCGAGGTGTCGACACACCCCCTAGTCCTCGTTGGAGCACCTCGCAAGGTATCGCTCCCCCTCTACCCGCGCAAGGGTAGAGTGCTCTCTACGGGCTGATTCTTCGCCACTCCGGCTCGGTGAATCGCCCACAACCGATCACAAGAGCTTGGAGTCGAGCCGCCAACAATCTCCCGGCGGTCACTTCCTCCGAACACCACCAAACCGTCTAGGTGCTGTCGAACACCAAGAGTAACAAGCACAAGACCTTCACTTGACCCACTCAAGGCTAGGAAGGTGGATGGATGCACACCAGTCACTCCTAATCACTCTAGGAGGGAAGAACAAGATGAACTCTCTCTAATCTCTCCCTCACTAGACTCTTGGCTCTCCAAAAGATTTCTCAAGGTGTCACCAGCTGAAACAATGGCCAAGACAACCTCTAAGGACGAAGGGGGCAACTATAAATAGTCCCCACCTCCAAAACTAGCCATTTTTTTTACTTTTTCTTCTCTCTGCGAAGCCACCGGACTAGTCCGGAGCTCACACCACCGGACCATGCACACTGGTCCGAAGCTCACTCTCGTTCCAAACTCAGGCACCGTCGGACTACTCTGCTTGGTCCGACGCACTGGTCCGACGCTCTGGTCCGGAGCCTCGGTGCTCTCTGAGTGAAAACCTATCTCTCTTTTACACACCACCGGACCACTCTCCTTGGTCCGGTGCCCTGGTCCGATGCTCTGGTCCGGAGCCAGGGTGCTCTCTGCATAGACCAAACTTCCTGTCTTGAGGCGTCGGACTAGCCGTCGAACACACCGTCGGACTAGTCCGGAGCCTTCTGACTCTCTGAACCAAGCCACCGGACTACTCTCCTATGGTCCGGTGCTTTCCAGACAGGTGGTCTGGAGCTCCTCGAGCTGAGAATCTGCCTAAGTCAGGGACCACCGGACTACTCTCCTTGGTCCGGTGCTCACTTAGCAGAGTGGTCCGGAGCCTCTTTCTCCCTCTCTTTCAACCGTTTTCGCTGAGGTTTTCAAGGGATTTTGCTCCTACCACTTCTAGGGTTTATCAAGGGCTGAAAGCAAGGTCTCTAGGACTAGTTGTGACAAGTGTGCATATACCCACTTTCCTAAACTCTCCTAGGTCAAGCTACTAACCTCATACCCCTCTTTATAGTACGGTCAAAGGAAAAACAAAAGCCCTAGCTAAACTTAGTGCCCTTCTCAACCTTATGGCACTAAGAACTAGTCTAGTCTTCGTCGTGTATCTCCATCCTTTGCAACCGAAACAATTTCCATCTTGGGGGCATGAATATCCATTAAGCCATTCAAAATACATCACTCATGACCTAACATAAATAACTTTGTCTCTGCAAAACACACGTTAGTCATAGTGATCTAGTATTGTCGTTAATCACCTAAACACAAGGGTCCATGATTCTACAATCTCCCCCTTTTAGGTGATTGACGACAATACAAGCTCGAGTAGAGAATAATGAGTGAATTTTGATTATAGAAAGCATGACTTGACATGAGATAGGCATGGGTTAGTTATAAGAAAGACAAGTACATGCCTAACCATTCAAGCCATGACAAGCACAATAGATATGAAATGAACATAGTACTTGATTTCAAAAAGGATATGCTTTAGCCAAAAGATCAGAGATTAGCGCGGAAGCAACATAGCATAACCAGGTGACATGATATATATATAGGAACATCCACACATGTCACACAACCATCAAGTCTCAACCATCACACATATCATACAATGCAATAAGACGGTAAATGTGATGCATGATGCAAAAGAGTTTATACACAACAAAAGAACGGGTCCTACTAGCTCCCCCTAAAGCTAGCCCATCTACTCGACTCTCCCTCTCCCCCTTTGGCGTTGAAACACCTAAACTAAGCGTCTGGAGGTGGAGTGGAAGCAGCCGTGGAGCGGTCGAGGACCCTGAAAGCTGCCAGATAGGTCTCATCATCTTAATCCTCCCCCTGAGTGTCGGTAGCTGGTAGTGAAGCGGTCTAGGGGTCGGAAGCTGATAGGGCTGCTGCGGTCGAAGACTCGGGAGCAGTAGCTGGAGAAGCAGTAGGAGCGGTAACCGGTGCTAGTGTCTCTGCGGGAGCCTCAGGAGCTGCTGTGACCGGTGGTGCCTCATGCACTGACGCGTCTGGAGCCTGAAGAACCGAAGACTGCTGAGGCTGGACTGGAGTGGAGGTGACAACTGTAGCATCGGTAGCGACTGCAGCTGTCGGAGGGGTAGACACCGGTGACTGGAACGGGGTGGTCAATCCAGCACCCTGAAGTCCACTGGACTGTACGGCTGGGGTGGGAGTGACTGACTGACCGGCGGAGCTCGAAGGGACCACTGAGGGGCCAACTGAAGGTCCTACTAGAACTGGGGCCCTCCAAGGCCCTCCAAGTTGCCCAACTGACTGTGAGGGCTGAGAAGTGCTCATCATCTGAATCTGTGGAGCTACAGGGAACTCTAGAGGAGGAGCGCCAGTCCACTTCATTATGTGTGCCATAAATGCCATGTTCTGCTGCTGCAGCTGCTGTGACTGTAACTGAAGTCGCTGGGACTCTAGCTGCATGGCGAGCATCTGTCGCTGCATCTCGAAGTGACGCTCCTCTGACTGTCGCTACATCTCGTCCTGTCTCTGCTGGACCTGTGTAACTGCAGTGACGAGAGAGCTCTGCTGCTCGTTCATCCTGTCAAGGAGCTTGAGCATCATCGTCTCGGTGGCAGAGGCAGAGCCTCCAGCCTCAGTGTCGTGCGCCCGTGGGGGCATCTGTGGAACCGGCTGGAAATCTACGTCTGAGCTGTCAGAAGTATCCTCTGGAGTCACATCAGCTCCTGTATCTAGACCATGTAGCTCCTGCTGCTCAACACCACGAATGGCCTCATCCTGAGCATCAACCTCTGCTCTATCAGCTGGTGCTGTCCTCTCTCTGACAAGACGGAGGACCCGGTTTCCAAACCGGCTATCAAACGACCCCAGGACTCTGTAATCTGGGAAAGAAGTAGGCGACTGATCCAATAGAGCATGGAGTCCAGGGTGTGCTCCCTCTAGCTCAATAGCAATAATCGCAGAGATCCAGTGAGCATAGGGAAACTGTCGTCGGGCCCTCATGCCATCTGCTATCACATCCTCTATCTCTGACACTAGAAAGTCTGCAATATCGAATGGTGTCTGAGATACCAGGGTCTGAAGGAGAAGCTGCTGCATGTTGGTCAATCCTTCCTTGTACCCCGTGCGAGGTAGCAGAGTACGACGAAGCACCTCGTTCAATCTATGAACTGTAGGCCTAAGCTCTGCTGGGCTACGCCTGGAGCCCTCTGAGAAAGGTGGCTTGAACAGAGGAGCCACCTCCTGCACTGACAAAGTACGGCCTCCTCGAGCTCTGCGAGGCACTGAAGCTCCTCGGTAACACTCGTAGTGCAAGTCAAACTCACCACCCTCCTGACGGAAGCGAAAGATCTCTCTGAGTCTGGTCAAGTATAGCCTGTATCTCTCGCCTCTGAAGGTGTACTGCACATACTTGTGCTCCGGATCCACCCAAACTGATGCATAGAACTCTCTGACCCATCGTTCTATATAGTTACTAGAACGCCCGAGTAAATCGGCGAGTCCCGGCTGGTAGGTCAAGAACGGCCTGATCATCTCACCTGCTAGCTCAACTATGCTCTCTAGGGAGCAAACCCTGTGTGGTCATATCTGAATGCTGGTCAACTGAGTTGCTCGGTAGAAATCCTCCATGAGAGGTGTATGCCAACCTGGTGAGGCTCTAGGGTCTCTCTGATCCGGACACCACTTCTCTAGAGCAACGAATCTGAGCTTCTTCACTTGTTTCGCTGTAAGATTCCTCAGATCGAGGTGAACTAAGGCTGAAGCTGCTGTGGGAGCCGCTGACTGAGGTGACTGAGCAGACTGGGAGCGGGTGGAGCGCCCCCAGGAAGTAGGTGCCAACGGTGTACCCAGGGCCTCTGTGACAAGCTATGGCTCCTGTGGAGTGTCCTCAGTGTGTGACCCAGCTGGAGGAGAAGTGGGAAGATCCCGCGGAGGGGTGCCGAGTCTCACGGTACCTCGGCGACCGCCTCGCTTTGCGCGGTCCGCTGCATCGGCCACTGCCTCGGCTTTCTTAGCCTCTGTAAGCTTGCGCTTCTTCTTCTTAGCTTTCTCAACCACTGGCTTCTTGCCCTTGTCTCTGGAAGGACATGGAGGAGGAGGAGCATCACCACCAGACCCAGCTGCCTGAGCACGAGTGCTGTGAGTCATACTGAAACAATCACAGAATCACTGCCCACTGACAAGCAACCACTGACAGATCACTAGTATACTGCCTCAAGAACCACTGATCTCTGTCACAAGAAACACTGATCGCTGCAAGTGACAACTGTCAACTGATCAAACAAAGTACCACTGACAGAGGGGCCTCCAAGCCACTAGACTGAACCTCTTGAGGCTTTGCCTCAATCCTTACTCGCGAGCTTTGCCCCGAGTTTAACTATCACTGACTGCTGCTGGATAGAATAGACAGGGTATACATAAGCATATATAACATCTAGAGATAAGAAACCGTATAGAAGCAAGCATCTAGACAAGTGATAGAATGAAAACTGACATGATACCTGAGGTAAGAGAGCGTAGCTATTCAGAGCAATCTCAAGTACCAAAGCACTCTCCGAACGGGATATACCAGCTGCGAATCACAATTGGCAATTGACTTAGTGAATTGGATTGAATTATGGAGACATGATTTGCAAGGAATAAGAACTAAGGCATGACACTATCTACGACTCGACAAAACGCGACGTCAAAGATCGAAACCATACCCTAGCGAGAAGTGGAGAGGTCGACGACGATGACAGTAAGTCGGTCGAGGACGAACGCGTCGAATGATGGATTCGGTCGAGGACGAACGACAAAACCCCGAACCCTAGGGTTAGGGCAAACCCTAGGTCCGTGATTTTGCAATGCAAGGACAATGGAGAGGAGGGAACCCTAGGGGGCTTGCTTAGGCTGGCAGGGCGGTGGTGGAGCAAAGCAGTGCACCGGCGGCAAGGTGGAGGACGGCGGCGCGACGGCGGTGAAGTGGTGGAGGCACTGCGGCGGGACTGTGGCGCGGTGGAGGGCGGCCCTGCTGGCGGTGCAAGGTGGCAGAGCTTAGGGGAGTCTCACCGGCGGCGAGAATCACGGCGCGGGCGCTGGGGCGGAACGGCGGCGAAGACAGTGCGGCGGCGTACGGTCGACGGAGAAAGAAGACGCGACTGAAACAGAGCCGTTCGCGGGGGGTTATCCGCAAATTTTCAAAGCGTCGAACCACTCCGCTTGGTCCGGTGGCTGGTCCGACGGGTGGTCCGACGGTACCAGAGAAAGGAATCCAGTGAGCAACCGACCACTGGACTACTGCGCCAGATGACTCACCGGACTAGTCCGATGGAGCACCGGACTGGTCCGACGGTGAAGAGATCAGAATGACAGAGGCACCGGACAGCTTGACATTGGTCCGGTGCAGCGTCGGACACTGGTCCGACAGATTCTTTGGCTGGAGAAGATTTATGCAGTGAGGGACAGGGCATCGGACCACTGCGTCAGACCAATGCAGAGTGGTCCGGAGGGTGGTCCGGTGCTTAATTTTGCTCTGAATTTTCCTATTTTTCTCTCCAATCTTTTTCTTAGCCAAGTACCAACACAAAAGAGCAAAGAGGAACACTTGTTGGACTTAACATAAGAACCATCTCTCAAACCCTCAATTTTAGAAGTAGTTTGCCATAGGTTAGAATTAGTTTTCATAAGAAAATAGTTCAATAAAGCTCCAAGGGTCACCTTAGGGGCACTAGAGGGGTATTAGCTGAAGCTAGAGTGTTGAATTGCTCCCCTAAGTGTTGAACCTAATGATGACCAACAAACTTAACCGAAAAGAAACAAAGAAGCAACACTTATGCATATGCAATGCAAAACGGTATTTGAATCTAGGTTGCTTGCAAGTTTAAACCGCGGTTAAGCTTTGTCACACGCTTTGAGGGCGGTTATCTTAACCGCGTTAGCCAAGCCTATGTGCATTACCAATTTAAACATGTTATATTACATATGAATGCATGATTCACACAAGCTCATCTTTTAGTGAAGTTAGAGTGATCAAGCACATTCAACTCGCTTCTCAACCTACAAAAGGTTGTTTCATCGAGTGGTTTAGTGAAGATATCCGCCAATTGATCTTCGCTCTTAACTCCAACTAGTGTGATGTCTTTCCTAGCCACATGATCTCTAAGAAAGTGATGGCGAATATCAATGTGCTTGGTGCGAGAGTGTTGAACCGGGTTGTTAGCAAGCTTTACGACGCTTTCATTATCACACAAAAGTGGAACTTCTTTTAAAAACACGCCGTAATCAAAGAGTGTTTGGGTCATGTATAAGATTTGTGCACAACTTGCTCCCATGGCAATGTATTCCGCCTCGGCGGTTGACAATGCCACACTGTTTTGCTTCTTTGAGGACCAAGAGACAAGAGATCTTCCTAGCATGTGGCACCCGCCGGAGGTACTCTTCCTATCAACCTTGCACCCGGCATAATCCGAATCGGAATAGCCAACTAGTTGGAAGGGAGCTCCTTTGGGATACCAAAGACCCATGCTAGGGGTGTGCCTTAAGTACCTAAGGATTCTTTTAACCGCACAAAGATGCGACTCCTTAGGGTTTGCTTGAAACCTAGCAGACATACACACACTAAACATGATATCCGGCCTAGATGCGGTGAGGTAAAGTAAACTACCGATCATAGAACGATAAAGAGTTTGGTCAATCGGTTTACCTCCCTCATCGAGATCGAGGTTCCCATTTGTAGGCATTGGGGTCTTGATTGGCTTGCAATCCTCCATCTTGAACTTCTTAAGTAGATCATAAGTGTACTTTTCTTGAGAGATGAAGGTCCCTTCTCTCATTTGCTTCACTTGAAAGCCAAGGAAGAAGGTTAGTTCGCCAATCATAGACATCTCGAACTCCTTGGACATCAAGTCACCAAACTCCTTGCAATGGTCTTGGTTTGTTGACCCAAATATAATGTCATCGACATATACTTGACAAACAAAGATCTCTCCATTAAGCTTCTTGGTGAATAGTGTAGTGTCGACGATCCCGATCTTGAAGCCCTTCTTGATTAGGAAGTCCCTTAGCCTCTCATACCAAGCTCTTGGAGCTTGCTTTAAACCGTAGAGTGCCTTGGACAACCTATACACATGATTAGGCAAGTTTGGGTCTTCAAAACCGGGAGGTTGTGAGACATAAACAAGTTCATTAATGAAACCATTTAAGAAGGCGCTCTTCACATCCATTTGAAAGAGTTTCATTTTGTGATGTGAAGCATACGCCAAAAGGATACGGATGGCTTCAAGTCTTGTAACCGGAGCAAAGGTCTCTCCAAAATCGAGTCCTTCTACTTGAGAAAACCCCTTTGCCACCAATCTTTCTTTGTTCCTCACAACCACGCCTTGATCATCTTGCTTGTTCCTAAACACCCACTTGGTGCCTATGATTCTTGCATCCTTTGGCTTCTCTTCAAGTGTCCACACTTGGTTCCGGGTGAAGTTGTTGAGTTCTTCATGCATGGCATTCACCCAATCTGGATCCGCAAGTGCTTCTTCTACACTAGTAGGCTCAACAAAGGAAACAAACGAGTGATGTTCAACATAAGATGCAAGTCTAGAGCGAGTCATTACTCCCTTTGATGGACTCCCTATGATTTGATCATGGGGGTGAGCTTGAAGAATGGATGTTGATTTTCTATTTGTTTCTTGAGGAGGAGGATGTGGTGCTTCAACATTGCTTGCTTCGGCCTCGGCTTGATCTTGAGGAATGTGAGTGTCTTCTTGAGCTTCCCTCACTTGATCTCCTTCATCAACTTGAGGCGTGTGAGGTGGAGAAGGATCTTGATTTGCTTCATCTTCAACTTCTTCCACCTCTTGCGGGTTGATAGCACCAATTGGCATATTCTTCATTGCCTCCCTCAAGGGTTCATCACCTACATCAATATCCTCAAGCGCTCCTTGGGAGCCATTAGTTTCATCAAACTCCAAGTCATACGTTTCTTCAACTAAGCCGGTGGCTTTGTTAAATACACGGTATGCCTTGGATTTAAGTGAATAACCAACAAGGAAACCAATGTCACACCGCCGTTGGAATTTACCCAAGTGTTGGCGCTTCTTGTAGATGTACACCTTGCAACCAAACACCCGAAAGAATGAAATATCCGGCTTCTTCCCATTGACAAGCTCATAGGGAGTCTTCTTTAATAGCCTTTGAATGAAGAGACGGTTTGCCGCATAGCAAGCGGTGTTGATTGCCTCCGCCCAAAACTTCTCGGGAGTGTTGTACTCATCAAGCATAGACCTTGCTAGAGTTATGAGTGTCCGGTTCTTCCTCTCTACGACACCATTTTGTTGTGGAGTATATGTGGCGGACACCTCATGCTTGATCCCAACTTCATCACAATAATCTTCAATCTTTGTGTTCACAAATTCGGTGCCATTGTCACTTCTAATCTTCTTGATCTTCACATCAAATTCATTTTGAGCTCTTGTAGCAAACTTCTTGAAGATGCCTTGTGTCTCTCTCTTGTCTTGAAGAAAGAACACCCAAGTGTACCGAGAGTAGTCATCCACTACCACTAAGCAATAGAGATTTCCTCCAAGACTAGCATAGGTGGTAGGGCCAAATAAGTCCATGTGTAGCAACTCTAGGACTCTTGAGGTTGACATGAAAGCCTTGGTTGGATGAGTGTTTGCCACTTGCTTGCCGGCTTGACATGCACTACAAAGTTTGTCCTTCTCAAACACCACATCCTTGATTCCTCTAACCATTTCCTTCTTGACTAGCTTCTTCAAGGTTGACATGCCCACATGAGCTAATCTTCTATGCCATAGCCAACCCAAAGAATTCTTGGAGAATAGAAAAGTTTGCAAGTTTGCTTCATTTGAAGTGAAGTCCACTAAGTAGAGGTTGTTGTGCCAGAACCCTTTGAATATCATTGATGAATCTTCAATCTTGGTCACAATCACTTCATTTGGTGTGAAGAGACAATGAAACCCGAGATCACAAAGTTGACCAACCGATAGCAAGTTGAAGCTCAATGATTGTACTAGCAAGACATTTGAGATTGATTGATCTTGGGAGATAGCCACTTTGCCTAAGCCTTGAACTTTGCCCTTTGAATTATCCCCAAAAGTAATCTTGTCTTGATTTGCACAATCCTCATCAAGTGTGGTGAACATCCGAGGGTCGCCGGTCATGTGTTGAGTGCAACCACTATCAATTACCCAATGGCTCCCACCCGGTCTTGTAGTTCAGCTACACACAAGCGACTTGGAGTTAAGCTTGTTGTTTGGGAACCCCCTTAGTGCGGGGCCCCATTGCCTTGTCAACCAACTCCTTAGCAACCCAAAGAACCCTAGGTTGTTCTTCATTGGTGGTCCAAGAAACACCACAAGTGGTCTACCCTTGGAATCTTTGTTGATGACATAGTGAGCATCATGAGCAAATGGCCTAGTGTGCTTGGGCAAGGTCTTGGGAAGTGGAGTCTTGCATTGAAATGATAGATGACCAATTTGTCCACATCCAAAGCACCTCTTAGGCTTCGGCTTTGGCTTCTCTTGATTGTAACCATTGTACTTGTTCTTGTAGTAGTTCTTGGCTTCAATCTTGACCTTGGCCTTCATCACTTGGTTCTCCTTGTACCCAATACCGGTCTTGTCACTCTTCATGACGGTGCTCATTAGGAGCTCACTTTGGAGATTATGGCCCTTGGTGAACTTTTCAAGGCCACTTGTAAGCTTGGTCTTGTCATTCTTGAGCTTGGCAATCTCTTCTCGAAGAGAATTGATCAAGGTGATAGCATCTTTGTCTTCTTCTTGAGCCGGCTTGATGGTGAAAGGCTTGCTTGCCTTGAGGTTGATTAGCTCTTCCTTGAGCTTTGAGTTCTCTTCACTCATCTTCACATAATCATCATACTTGTCGGCTTCTACAACTCTCTTGCCCTTGCACTTTGCACTTTGCTCAAGAGCCACATCATCAAGCTCGATATCACAAGAGGTAGCACTTGCACACTTAGCATACGGGTTAGTAGCAACATGTGTAAGATCTTGAGTAAGTAATTCATTTGCTACCACTAGTGTGCCATGATCACTTTTCACTTGATTGTAGTCATCTTTTAGCAAGTTAAACCTTGTGAGGAGCTCTTGGGTTGACCTCTCAAGCTTATCATGTTTCTCATTGGCTTGCTTAAGAGAGGCTTTGAGCTCCCTAGTGCTAGATGTGAAAGAGTTAATCTCAAGCTTCAAATCATCATTAGCACTAGACAAGTTATCAAGCTTGTCATGCAAGTTTTCCTTGATTTCAAGAAGTTTGTCATTTTTACTCTTGTACTTCCTTATGATGCTAGCATATTTGTTGCAAATTTTAATTAGTTCATCATAGGAAGGTGCTTCTTCATCATCGCTATCATCACTAGAGAGGTCATCACCATCATCCTCTTTTTGTACCTTCTTGTCACCTTTAGCCATAAGGCATAGGTGTGTAGAGGATGAGCCCGGCGATGAAGGAGGAGGTGGCGGTGGAATCGAAGAACCAATCACCAAAGCGGCCACCTTCTCTTCTTCACTCTCATCATCGGAGGAGTCGCTTGAATCATCAATGTCGGTGAGCCAATCACCCACAATGTAAGCCTTGCCATCCTTCTTCTTCTTGTGGAAGTTGAAGTTCTTCTTCTTCTTGTATGGCTTGTCTTGCTTCTTGTTATCATCACTTGAGTCATCATTGCCGCCCTTGTTCTTCTTGAAGTTCTTGAACTTGTTGTTCTTGAACTTGTCTTTCTTCTCTTCGGGACACGCATGGGCTAGATGACCAAGAGTGCCGCAATTGTAGCACTTCATTTGGAAGATTGGCTTCCTTGAAGAGCTTGTGAAGAATTTCTTCTTCTTTGAGTCAAACTTGACTCCATTCTTGTTTAGCCTCTTCAACATCTTGGCGGTCTTCTTCACCATGAGAACGATGTTGTCTTCATCATCATCATCACTTGTACTCTCAACGACATATTGAATCTTGCACTTCTCCTTGGAGGATGCCTTGAGAGCCAAGTCCTTCTTCTCCTCCTTCTCTTTCTTCTTGGAGGATGATGAAGTTCCATCATTGATCTTCATGTACATCTCATGAGCATTGATCTTGCCCAACACTTGCGTTGGTGTAGTTGCGGAGAGATCGCCTTGATGAAGAACCGTGACGATGTGGCTATACTTGTCTATTGGAAGGACACAAAGTATCTTGCGCACCACATCGGCTGGTGTCATTTGAGAGAGTCCAAGTCCATTCAACTCCTCTACAAGCACATTCAAGCGAGAATACATTTCATTAGCATTTTCATGAGATAGCATGGTGAAAGCATTTAACTTAGCAATGATAAGGTGATAGCGCTCTTCTCTTTCACATTTAGTGCCCTCGTGTAGAGCACAAATGTTTGTCAAAATCTCATGCGCGGTTTTGCAATTCCGCACACGGTTGAACACATCCTTGCAAATGCCACGGAAAAGAATATTCTTTGCCTTGGCATTGTTCTTCTCAAAGTATGGGTCCTCGGCGAACACCGATCCACCTTGGGTGGCGGCTTTGTGAACGCCGACATCCACGGCCTCAAGGTAGGCCTCCATCCGCACTTTCCAATACAGAAAGTCATCCCCATCGAACATGGGTGGCGGTCCATCCCCATGGGACATCTTGCTCTAGGCGGTGAAGCCTAATTTAGAGCAACCTTGCTTTGATACCAATTGAAAGGATCAAGATGCCCAAGAGGGGGGGTGAATTCGGCTTGTTTTAAATTTCTAAAGCGAATATAAAAACCTATCAAATGCCAATCACCCCTAGTGCCTACCGTCCGTGTGTCCTAACTAGAAAGTGGTAGCAGTTCATAGGAAATAAAAACAACCTAAGCAATTCTAGTAGGAAATGTAAAAACAAGACGGAAAAGTAAAGAGCTAGGGAAAAGAAAATCTCATGGACGCAGCGATTTTTTCGCGAGGTATCGAGGTGTCGACACACCCCCTAGTCCTCGTTGGAGCACCTCGCAAGGTATCGCTCCCCCTCTACCCGCGCAAGGGTAGAGTGCTCTCTACGGGCTGATTCTTCGCCACTCCGGCTCGGTGAATCGCCCACAACCGATCACAAGAGCTTGGAGTCGAGCCACCAACAATCTCCCGGCGGTCACTTCCTCCGAACACCACCAAACCGTCTAGGTGCTGTCGAACACCAAGAGTAACAAGCACAAGACCTTCACTTGACCCACTCAAGGCTAGGAAGGTGGATGGATGCACACAAGTCACTCCTAATCACTCTAGGAGGGAAGAACAAGATGAACTCTCTCTAATCTCTCCCTCACTAGACTCTTGGCTCTCCAAAAGATTTCTCAAGGTGTCACCAGCTGAAACAATGGCCAAGACAACCTCTAAGGACGAAGGGGGCAACTATAAATAGTCCCCCTCCAAAACTAGCCGTTTTTTTTACTTTTTCTTCTCTCTGCGAAGCCACCGGACTAGTCCGGAGCTCACACCACCGGACCATGCACACTGGTCCGGAGCTCACTCTCGTTCCAAACTCAGGCACCGTCGGACTACTCTGCTTGGTCCGACGCACTGGTCCGACGCTCTGGTCCGGAGCCTCGGTGCTCTCTGAGTGAAAACCTATCTCTCTTTTACACACCACCGGACCACTCTCCTTGGTCCGGTGCCCTGGTCCGACGCTCTGGTCCGGAGCCAGGGTGCTCTCTGCATAGACCAAACTTCCTGTCTTGAGGCGTCGGACTAGTCCGGAGCCTTCTGACTCTCTGAACCAAGCCACCGGACTACTCTTCTATGGTCCGGTGCTTTCCAGACAGGTGGTCCGGAGCTCCTCGAGCTGAGAATCTGCCTAAATCAGGGACCACCGGACTACTCTCCTTGGTCCGGTGCTCACTTAGCAGAGTGGTCCGGAGCCTCTTTCTCCCTCTCTTTCAACCGTTTTCGCTGAGGTTTCTCAAGGGATTTTGCTCCTACCACTTCTAGGGTTTATCAAGGGCTGAAAGCAAGGTCTCTAGGACTAGTTGTGACAAGTGTGCATATACCCACTTTCCTAAACTCTCCTAGGTCAAGCTACTAACCTCATACCCCTCTTTATAGTACGGTCAAAGGAAAAACAAAAGCCCTAGCTAAACTTAGTGCCCTTCTCAACCTTATGGCACTAAGAACTAGTCTAGTCTTCGTCGTGTATCTCCATCCTTTGCAACCGAAACAATTTCCATCTTGGGGGCATGAATATCCATTAAGCCCATTCAAAATACATCACTCATGACCTAACATAACTAACTTTGTCTCTGCAAAACACACGTTAGTCATAGTGATCTAGTATTGTCGTTAATCGCCTAAACACAAGGGTCCATGATTCTACACCCGGACGCTCTGTCGGCCCTTGCAGCGAAGCCGCTGTCTTTGTCGAGCTGTCCAGCGAGCCCCGGCACCACCCAAACACCTGCTGCAACTCCTGTCCAACCCGTCGAGCCCTTGTAGTAAGCTATGACCGGTTCGAAGCGGTCGCAGACAACCGTGCCCGTCTCGGATGCCCCGTCGAACCATCGCAGCAACCCGGCACCTTCTCCGTCACTTCAAGGTCGAGCCTTTTGAAACCCGCGGACGCCATCCTTGACGTCGGCAAAGCTCCTCTTTTTTTTATTCATATACTTGTTCATACATATCACACTTGTTATCTACACCCGATATTTATGTATGCCTGTGTCGTGCCTTCGCGTCGACCTATCTCTATCGCTATGGATGTGTGCTACTCCTTTCTTTTTGATGCATTCTTATGTGTTGTGCTCGTTTGTCTATGAACCGAGCCTTCGAGCCGGTTGAGAGAGCGACGTGCTTGCACGTGCGATCGCAAGCTAGTCTTGCCATGATCGTAACGCGAGCATGCTCCTTTCTCTCTGTTTTAGTTGTCCTCGTGGGACTATGGTTGTTAGCTCCTAACCTCGTCCCTGCGATTCGGTCATTGTGGGCTCGATGTCGATATCGACGCGGGTCTTACCGCACATTTCGAGCCCTCCATGACCTAGTCTAGCGGGAGGTGAGTTGGGAAATGATAATCGTGGAACCGACGGGTGCCAACTCTTGTAGGTAAAGCTCATGGCCGCGAGTCGTCTCGAAATGACCATCGGACTTTACCTCGTTTGCTTCTCTTTGTCTTACCCACCTCGTATGCTTGCACCACCTACACCAAGGGATTACCTTGTGCCGTTTTAGTGCACGGAGGTCGTGGTGCCCTACGAGTTGGTGTGGTTCGAGGAACTGCGAGCTTGTGTCTCTATTCCTTCGACCTTCGTCTCTTACTATGGCGTGTGGTTGAAAAAATGCGGGGACTGTTCCTCTCTTATCGATCCTCGTCGATCCAGTAAGACGTGGATTGAGCACTCTTGTTCCAACTCCTTCGGTTCATGTCCTTTGCCATGACGTGGTGATCGAAGTGTCAAGGAACCAATCCCCTTTTCGCTTGCTTGTTTCCCTTTGGTGTTTATTTATCGATCTCTTTGCCCTTCCCTTTGATTGCCGTCGGATGCTATGACGAGTGGATCAAAGGAAGGTGGATTCTTTTCTCTCTTTTGGCTCTTTCGTGCTCAACCCCTTGTATTCTTGTACCTATTCTAGACCACAACGTTTCTTAGGTCCTTGCGGTGACAACCGCACCGTGAAGGCCCTAGGGGTGTCTAGGTGCATTTGGTGCACGTAGGTCGTGGTACCCTACAAGTGGATTTGGGTGTTGTATGTTCTCTTGTGCGTTGCTCCTTTCAATGCCTCACCTTCTTCCATGGCGTGTGGATTGGGAGAAGTAGACCACTATCGCGTTTCTTTATTTCCCCGTTCCAACCTCTCTTTTGGTTAGCGAAGCTATGGTCTATGTCATGTCCTTGGAACCATGCGAGTCGACTCGATCGACCGTTAGAAAACCATCTTTACTAAGGATGTGATATGGACGGCTTAGCCAACCCTTCTCCTATCTCTTTTGTCCCACTCTCTTTTGCTTGTGCCGATTTCCATGGCGTGCAAGTCGAAGCCTATGGGACCGAGTCACAACTCTTGCATCTTGTGTTGTCATTCGTTCTTTCTTGTTCGTGTTGTGACTTGTGGGGTGTAAGGCTACAAAGGCGGACCCCTGTTGTGCTTGTCTTCTCTCCTGCTTGCAATCTTTTCGGTTCCTATCGAATCCCATGACACTCGGATCGAAAGACCACAAGTCGTGGTGTGTGTCTAAGCTAAGCTAGAGTCTAAGCCCCTTTCCATTGAAGCCATACAGGTTGGCACCATCAACCGGGGAGTGTGGCTATTTCGGGGTTGTGACTCGAGCTTATGCTTAGCAGGCAACCACTCATGTTTTATTTTGAACCCGAGGAAAGCGAACAACCACCGCGAGGGCTAAGTCTTCTGTTGTCTTTTGTCGTTAGCCACTCTTCTGTGTCTCGCTGTCTTTTAGTTTGAATCTTGGTCAAGGATTGATTGTTTTCTCCTTGTTTGTCGCTCTATCGAGGTAGTTGCATCGAAGGCGATGTTGATCGGACCGGTGATCCGATGGAGGCAGGAGGAATGAGCAGCAACAGGATGTGGATGATTATAGATCTATAACAAACAGGTGCCACGTCCCACCCAACCTCGTAGAATCCTATTAGACATGCATATACATAGATGCTAGCACTTTACTTTCTGCAATTAAACTAATAGGTTGCATGGTAGATTGCTTGGAAAGTCTATACCTTGTCGCAACCTTACCCCTGCACACCCGCTATTAGGATAGACACTCGCTTAACTTACTTGCTCGCTGCTTACTTCTACTTCGCATTATGTCTATGATGTGATGCTGAGTGGAGGATTGTTTGTGAGTGGCTAGGCACTATGTGCCGTAATGATGATAGTAACTGGGGAGATCTTGGCGTGTGTTTGGGTGTGTGGTGAGGGTCAAGTCGATCAGACAGGTCCTACGACGAGTCCGTGGGACAAGTCTTGCCGGGGGTGCGATCTAGGCATCCCCACGAGAGGTACCTGTGGCGGGTACATGTGTATTCTGAGGAGATCCCGGGGCGAGCCCCGGGATAGAGGTGCTGTGATGGAACGTGGGAGTACCCCGATTGAGGAGATGACCTGTCTGATCCCACCTAGGATCTGGAAGAGCAAGGGAAAACGGAACCATGAGTCCCTCGTGCACACCACTCGTCCCTGAATGGGCGGGGTGCGGATGTCGATCGGTTTGGACGATACCATTACTGTCAGGTTGTGAGGTGATAAGGGTGGGTGGTGCCGTCGTGGGGACCGCACCATCCTAGATGCGCAGTACCACATTGGTCAGGTGTTGCGTCTCCCATTCTCAGTTTGCCGGTGCGCCGGGGAGCCCCAGGGCTGAGTGGCAGGATGGTGTCGTTCCGGATCGGGAGACAGCCCGTTATCAGCCTAGGTGTTGTACATCGTCGATGATAGTGATCTTGTGGGTACAGGTGTACACACTCTGCAGAGTTGATCGATCTATACGTATAGCCGTGTCCACGGTTATGGACATCTCGTGACCTACACCTCTCTTGTTGTAGAGAGATGAGTCCTTTCTTCTCTCCCCCTGGGTTTTGCAGGAGCCGGCTGTGAGCTGCTGAGACAAGGACGAGAGGGAGTTGTCCTTGTCGCCTAGAGAGTGAGAGTGTGGTGAGATGTGTGTGGATGGGATGGATGTGTGAGAAATGTGTTAAAACTTGAGATACAATTATATACATTAAATATTGGTTACTATATGCATAGAAAAACTACAGCCATAAATAGGTCTTTTGCTATATTCTTGCATTCCACTTACCACAAAGCGAACGCAAAAGCATAGGGTAAAGTTATTTGTCAGGTTTGGATGTTATCTTCGACGACAACAACAAGGATCCAGAGGTTTAGGTGGTCTTATCCTACGCTCAAGGTTGTCCGTGAAGGAGGAGCCTTCACCCACTGACGCGTTGCTTCTACTCTGATAACGTTTCGCGTGCGTCTTCCGCTAGTAGAGTGTTGTAGTAGGGTGTGAAACTCTAAGCTGTAATACTTGTAAGCTTGTAATTTACGATGTATGACTGTGGTATCAACTGTATATTCATAATGTGATAGCTTGGTATTCCTCGGACTATCATATTATGTTGTAATCTGTGGATTTTCTTTCAAGAAAATTGAGAATTGTTACACCCTTTCGAGGAAATTGAGGATTGTTACACGTGGCCAAAGCTGGAGTGGCTCCAGATCGAACCACCATCGCCGCCGACGGTGAACGCATGCCCGGCCGCCGGATCAACGATCATGGCACCGCGCTGCATCCCGTCGACGCAGATGAGACGGCCGAGCTGCGGAGGCCGGACGCTGTCCATAGCCTTGAACACCCTCAGGACGTTGACGTGCATGTCCACCACCCGCAGCTTGAAGTCCGGCTTGGATCCGAACACGCCGACGATGAGACGGCCGGCGTGGGATCTCTGAGCAGCGACAAAGTCTGGGTTAGAGATGAGGGCCTTCCAGGCCCTGGACACGCACCGGAACCAGCATAGGGCGTTCGCCGGCAGCCTGACTAGCACTTCGAAGATGATGTCCTCCGGCAGCGACACGCCGTCGTCCTCGTGCTTGCTGGTTAGTTGCGCTTCCATCGTTGATTCCGGCCGGCCTCCTGTTATTAGATTAGATAGATTATTAGATTTTAATGTAATGTGGGAGATACTCCGTATATATATGAACAGTCCGGTTCAGGTAGTCGATCCAATACAATCCCAAATCTTCCAACAAACACGGTAACAACCGACCGACCGGTTCTGTCGTACTCCAATCAGACTACCAAACAGGTAAACAAAATCCTCCTGTACGAAACGTGTACGCATGTCTAAGTTAATTTTGGTAATTGCCAATGTCAAGTTACCAAATCGTTGGAGATTGACTCTTTTTAGCCGGAAAGTATAGCTGCCGACCAGTTGAACCCGTGCCCTCCGCCGACCCCCTTTGTATTATTAGACGCATCGGTGTAGTTAGGCCACTATTTCCAAGGAGCGCGTAATGGCCCAGCCAAGGCCCAAACAGAGCGTCCATCCGCGCGGCCAAGTGGAACCACGCGACGTCAGCCGCTGCAGCGGGCTTTGACTTTATTCAAGTACGTAAGTTTCTTGTTTTTTCTTTCCTTTTCTTTTTATCCATTTCTTTTTTCCTTCCCCTTTTTTCTACGTTGTTTTCTATTTCTATTATTTATTTTTATTTTATTTCCTTTGTGTATTTTAATTTTTTTTTCTTTCCCTTCCTTCATTTCTTTTCATTTTCCCTTTTTCTTATATTATGTGGCATTTTATTCTTCTTTTCATTATTTTAATATTTTTTATTCTTATTTATTATTTTTATTTTTCCATACTTTTTAAAAAAATTATTTTCTATTTTCGTATTTTATTTAAAAATTTTCTTTGTTCTATTTACTTCTCTTTTTCTCTTTTTATATTTCATGTAGATTTTTTTGTTTTTGCTATATTTTTATTTTACTCTAATTATATTCTTTTAACCTTTTCATGCTTCAGAGTTTTATTTCATATGTTATATGAGATGCATGTCATATTTGCTTAGTATACATTTGATCTTCTAATTTTTTTCTCTTTTTATTTAGTTTACTTATTTATTTTTTTCTATATATTTAGCTTTTGTTATTTGTTTTTTATTTGTATTTTTTGTTATTTATCCAATTAGTTACTTCAATAATTTTTATATTTTACTTGTTTTTATTTCTAGATACATATGATGTTTTATGATATATTTTGTAATGTTATATGATTTATTTTGTCGTTCTCATTTAGTATATATATATATACATAAAACATCTATATATATATATATATATATGATGTTTTGTGTAGTTTGTGATATTCCCATATTATATATGTGATGTTCGCGTAGTATAAAAGTGATGTTCTATGATATATTTCCATAGTATTCACATAGTATACATCTATATTTTTTTTAATGTTTATGTTATACATATGATGTTCTACTATATGTTTTAATTTCTATTTTTTCATAGGAATTCAATTAATTTCTTATCTCCCTTTTTATTTGTTATTTTAATACAATTAATTATTTTTATGGGTGTATCTGTTTTATATAATTAGTTTAATCTATTGTTTTTACTTTTTTATTTTTTAGATTCAATGAGATATTTGTGATGTTCACGAAGTGTATATATATATATATATATATATATATATATATATATATATATATATATAATATTTTGTGATAAATTTTGTGATGTTCACATTATACATATGTGAGCTATATGATATAATTTGTGATGTTCTCGAGTATACATGTGATGTTCTATAATGTATTTTGTGATGTTCTATCGTAAATTTTTTTATGTTTATATAGTATACTTATGATGTTCTGTATGTGATGTAGTTTGTGATTTTATATGATATTCAGGTAGTATAGATGTTATGTTATATATATATATATATATATATATATATATATATATATTATATATATATATATATATATATGATGTTCACCTATTATATACACATGATGTTCTATGGTATATATAAATGAGATTTTTTTAAGATTATTTTTTCTTATTTGCATCTATTATTTTATTACTATTTTTTTATTTCCATTATTTTTATTTTATTTTATGTATCATGTACCTTTTTATAGTCCATTATATGTCACATGGTATATGATTTTTAGAATAATATTTTTTGTGTAAGTGGAAATTTTTACTTTAATGACGTGATACGGTATATAATACTATAAGGGTCTGTTTGACACAGCTCACAACAACTTCATAGATCTATTTTTTTTGTAAAGCACCTCTTTTCAAAATAGCTTCACCTATGAAGCTATTTTTCTTTCCCTCTCACAAAGATATGAAGTGGATGAAGCTTAAAATAGTAGCTTATCACAGATCTTTTCCTTTTTTTTCTCATATTAATGCATAAAGTTGTTGGTGAAGCTGTTTTGTCCAACACTTTTTTAAAAATAGCTTAGCTTCACCTAGAGAGTTGCTCATGAAGCTATTTTTTAGAAAAACAGCTTCACTAGTGGAGCAAAGTTGTACCAAATAGGCTCTAAATATTTCACATCTAAAAACCAACCGTCTACATGGTGTAACGGTGAGGAAATGATTTTAAGTCACGGGTCTTGAGTTTAAACTCTTTTATACACGATTTATTATTTATTACATTTTTTCTATTTCTATGTTATTTTTTCTTCCGAGTGAGGAAGCCGGGAAAACACTGGCGGGACACGTTTATACTCTCAATTTTGGCAATCAAAATATGCAGAACTGTTAGAGTTACTCAGCATCTCTAACAGTTGCCAAAATTCACTTGACAAATATCGTGATTTGACAACTTACTTAAATACTCTCTCTGTATCCTAATTAGATGATGTTTTGGATAGTGACACGGTCTTCCAAATACAACTTTGACCTCTTGTTTTTATAAAAATATTTATGGAATAATGATATATGTATACTTTTATGAAAGTATTTTTCAAGACAAATCTATTCACATAATTTTCACATTTGGAATCTCAATAATTTAAAAGTTATTGATGATTTATATTCCCAATGTTTGACCCAAAGTTTGTCCAAAACTTCCTCTAATTAGGATACGGATCGCAGGGAGTATATGACAAGTGAAAAAATGGACTATCTCAAACAATTTGACATAATTGTTTGATAAATCTTTGGTAAACTTGCATCATGAATCCTAAAAGTGAAAAAAATAGTTTGATGTCCTTCCACCTCTACGTAAGCTGACGATGCGAGCGGATTTGCGCGCGCACATATATGCGCGTGGAGGGGAGAGATTTTCTAAGTTGCTAAAAATTGTCAAGTTGGATGCCAAAAATAAAGGACAACAAGTGAGTTTGAAAAACCGTTGGAGATGCTGTGAGTACGTACGACAACTCCATGAATCAATAAATTGTACTCTCTCCGTTCCAAATTATAAGTCGCTTTGACTTTTTTAGTTCATCCATTTTGCTATGTATCTAGACATATTATTATATCTAGATACATTGCAAAATGAATGTACCAAAAAAGTCAATTTGGAACGGAGGGAGTACTTTGTTAAAAAAAAATCAATAAATTGTTCTTCCGTCAAATTCCTGCCCTGTGCCTAAGTAATCACTGGACACGATGTGATTCTCAACTAGTGCCAAGTTGGACGATCTTGCACTTAACTAAAAATGTATTGATATTTATCATACTAAATAATCATTAGAATTGTCATTAAATATATTTTAATAGAATACCTATTTAGCTTTATATTAATACTAGTTTTCTATAAATAACTTACTCAAACGTAAGATAGTTTCGACCAGAGACCTATAAATTTTTTTTATATAGGTAATACTCACAAAGCACTTAGGACTAGGCCATTGGGCAGATACAAATGACATACTTCTTGTAAGGTGTCTATAAATCTTATTCTTATAAACAATAAAGAAATGAAAAAGGTCCGATTACATGTTGTATTCATGGTGATTCAAATCCCTACTTCTAAGAGGATTAGCACTTATAGTTCTATTAGGACTTGAGTGTAGAATCCTACATGTCTTAGGGTCCTGAAGGTCAATATATAAACAAGCGGGTGGAGGCCATAGACATCATACACGAAAACATAAGGGTCTTATCCAAGATTGAGCAATTAGGAGCGCTGAAAGTATTAGATTAAGCACCATTGGTTGGGACTCATGGGCCTCTAGTGCACACACAAATATTGTCTACTTCATCTGCATTAATTAGCACTACTAGGGTGCTTAGAGCATCTAAAAGCATATATAATGATTTCTTCCTAAAAATATAATATTTTTAACTTCCAAAAAAAATATTGAAATAAAGAAGACGATCTCCAAGAGTTTGTAATAATTCATTATTAAAATATAGAATATAATTTTACAATAAAAATAGTATACTATTTCTAAATTATCCTAACTACGTACTTTTCTATATTATTTATCTCTTGTACATTTACATCAGGAACATTTTTCTACTCTTTATTTTTTCACGCTCTTTCACTTTTAGATTGACAGAACAAACACACATGCAAGGGGAGAGAAAATAGAAGCATGTAACTTTACTTACGAGGAACATGGTGGCCTTTCTCAAGTCCTATAATATTAGAAGGATGAACTAGGAGTTGTTAGAGAGGGATTTTTTTTCTTATCTTACTAAAAACTAAAGATTAGGAATGGATTTATTACACAACTCTTAGAGATGCTCTTACATGTACTTTCACTTATTCCAGTGTTTTTTCTAAGTTTACTTTAAGATAACAGAAAATTCCGGCTTTGGTCCTCTTCAAAGAAGAGACATCAACCCAAAGTTAAACAAATACATCCGTCCATGAACCCCATCGCCATGTCCATCTCCGTTACTTATATATCAAGAAAGGAGGCTCCCTGTGTACAAGACCAATATATCTCGGAACCCCAATCCAATGTCCATGAACTTTGTAAACGTCTTTGTATCAGGGTTGTAGAATACAAGGACACCTCGAGGGCGGTACCAAATCTTGTCTTGCTCCGTTACTTTCTCGAACTCCCGCACCAGCAACAATATTGTGCCATCATCCAAGGCCCCCAATAGCTTAGTCAATCCCCAGGTTCTTGGCATCTGAATGGTGTACTCCTTGACCCATACACTCTTGTCAAGATCAATCAAGAGCCATATGTTGGCATAGTAGTGTTCACCATCATTATTGCGAAGACAATGTACCACACCCAAGGTTCCTTTGAGCTCAGTAAGGGTAACTTGCCTTGTTTGGGTTTGGACCCCAAATGCAGGGCCATTGATGATCTTCCACTCTTCACTCTCGAGGTCGAAGGCTGCTATGCGGTTGTTGGAGCCTGAAGTCCAAGTTGCAAAATAATGCTCGTATTTGGCAATGTGAGCCATGAAGTAGACGACGCCATTGATCGTTGCCCTTTTTTTATAGTCCGAGGAGGTAAGGAAAGGGGGCGCCGATCTTTGCCTCCATGCCAGCGGCTCTGCGCTGCCCTCCACGATCGTAGCGACCTTGCAGATCTGGGACGGTAAAGCATCGTCGAGGCACATGACCTTGAACTTGAAGGTGCCAGCAGCCAGAGCGGTGCGGCCAAAGCTTGGCGTGGCCAAGCGAGTAGTGCTTGCACTTGCACGCCCGGCAGCCGGATCGACGAACACGCCATCATTGTCACAGACGATGAGGTCGAGCCGCGTGGCGGCGCCCAAGATGTTCATGTCGTCGTCGTCGTCCTTGCCCTGCACAGGCACGTCGTCGTCGTCGTCGTCGTCCTTGCCCAGCATACGCACATCGAACGCCTTGATGGCGTTGCCTTCCATGTCCATCACCCGCACCTTCGGCTTCCACCCGGACCCATAGATGATGCCGACGAGGTAAGGACCGGCGCGAGATCTCTGCGCGGCGACGAAGGCCGGGTCGGAGATGAGCGCGCGCCACCCCTTGCACACGCACCGGAACCGGCAGAGGGCCTTCGCCGGCAACCTGGCGAGCACATCGAAGATGATGTCCTCCGGCAGAGACACACCTCCGCTGTCATGTTTCTTGCCCTCACGAACCATATGATCCAGCTAGAGTTGGAATTATTTTATTTTCCAAGCTATATATAGGTCAGCTGAGTTCGAGTAGAACACGGAGTCCCATCCGGTTCCAAATTTCCAATAATATACGTAGGACGTGTGAACTACGGACACCAAATAATCCCAGCAGGCCGGGGCGTGCTAGGTATTATTGGACTCATGCTGTTTTTTTTTTTTTGGTACTACACCAAAAAATCTGTTGTATTGGAATGCTGACCAGCAAAAACAAAGACTCATTTTTCACGCGCTCGGTACTGGACTCTCATTTTTCTCAGCTTTGTGCATGGATGCAGGTCCCTGTGAAAGACTGAGGCGGCACTGAGCTAACCATTTTTTTTAGAGTTCATTAATTAGTCAAACAAAAAATAACCTAATAATTGAAAAAACTGCAATAACCCCTAATTCTGCGGGTAAAAGGAAAAGTCGACAGTGGCCGTTTCCTTCTTCAATGGTGCATATGCATGTCATGTAGTGTCATGTAGGATTTTTTTTCTTCTTATGTGCACTAAAAAAGATAGGAGAGAAAAAGAGTTTGCACGAAACAACTATCTCATGAGCTAAAAATTAGGACTATGAAATAACTATTATATCTTTATAAGAGTTGTTGTAGACATGCAACTCATTACCTTACTTTTATTGTGTGCATAAATTAAGGAATTGCATATTCTTATGAGATAACTTAAAAAGAAACAATTGTACATGTTGTTTATTAGTCATAACAAAATTACCTGGCATTATATTATACTGACCATGAGACAACATCCATGTACTTTTCTAAAAAATACTGGAACCTCTTAAGAATATCTCCAATAGTTTCCAAAAAAGCAATTAGTGAACCAATGAATTTTACATGTGGCTAAATAAAAGTTGCGACCATATTTATTGAATTCCTCCAACCGCTTTCAAAATCTCGATCCAAAAACGTGCAAAACAATTTGATGTTAGGAATTCCAAATTATTTCAAAATTATTCTAATAATTTTATATTTTCTTTCTCTTCTATAAAGTTGCATCCGGATCTTGTTCTATTTTTTATTCTTCTCCCACATCCTTCTACCTTTATAATATTGCCGCCAGGGAATATTTTCTCAGGTCTCTTCTCCGTTTTGTTGTGGTTAGATCTGACCACGATAAAAGACTAGGGAGAATCTTTCTTCGGTAGCAGAAAGAAGAAGGAATACATAAGAAAAAAGAAGTTACTCAATTCCGTCTATAGGAATGTTGGCCACCGTTCATTGGGCATTTGTTCCAAGCCATTTACCGAGTGCTTGTCTATACGGTTATACATTGCAAAACGTGTAACAGGTTAGGCTTTAATTTGTGATATTCACAGCGTGAGTATTATTTTAATATACGCAGCTATCATATAATATAATTCTTCTATCGTAAAAAAAAAGAAATAACTTTAACTAAATACATATAGATATAAGTACTAATACTCATGGTATATAATTACCATCACTACAGATATTTTTTAATCTATAGTTTTACTAAATTTATTACAAATCGAGTCAAAATTACGACACACACGACGATAGTTGTTTAGAAACGGAGAGAGTACATGTAGCTGTCATGTTCGTTAGGATTTGGGAACCAGACAATTTGTATACAAATAGAACTGATTAATCTCTCCAAATAACACACAAGTTTGTCTTATTTTATTCCACATGCACATACAAATAACACAAGTTTTTTAACAAGTGAATTGCACTATATAATTAATTTGTATTTTTTTCTCAACAACGTAAATTAAAAACAAAATATGAACACAAAAATTGCACTGACAGTACTCTATAAACACCGAGTTACGTTTTCAGATAAAGAACCTGTCAGTCTGCCATGGAGATTTTGCACACACAATTATTGTCTACCTCATCTGCAATAACTAGCACTACGTACTACGGTGCTTACATGTACTTTGATTTATTCCAGTTGGGTTTTCCAGAGTTATTTGTCAAGAAAAACGAGGCTCCCAGTGTACAAGAACAATACATCCCTGAATCCCATTGCTATGTCCATGAACTTTGTTAACGTCTTTGTGCTAGGGTTGTAGAATACAATGAGATCTCGAGGACGACACACAGACCTTGTTACTTTTTCGAACTCCCTCACCAGCAACAATATTGTGCCATCATCGTCGTCCAAGGCACCCAATAGCTTCATCAATCCCCAGGTTCTAGTCCTAGGCATTTGTATGGTGTGCTCCTTGACCCATACACTCTTGTTACTGTCAATCAAAAGCCATATGATGGCACGGAAGTTTTCAACATTGCGATGACGCAGGAATTGAGCCAAACACAAGGTTCCTTTGTGCTCGGTTAGGGTAAAGTCGCATGTCTCCTCTTGTTGGGTCGCCATCGCCAATGCCGCTGCCGGTGGGCCATTGATCATCTTCCACTCTTCGCTCTCGAGGTCGAAAGCAGCTATGCGGAGCACGCTTGAAGAAGCTACGACATCATACATATTGAAGGGAGGTGGCGGCAAGAAGTAGACGACGCCATTCACCGTGGCCTTTCTTTGAGGGTACCTGCTGCTAACGAAAGGGGGCGTCGACTTTTGCCTCCATCTCAGCGGAGGCCCTGCAGCACCGCCATTATTCACGATCGTAGCTACCTTGCAGATCTGGCTCGGTATGAGGCAGACGACCTTGAGGGCGCTAGATGCAGCGGCATAGCCAAAGAAGCAACACATGATTTCGGGAGCGTCGGTGTCGACGGTGCACGCACGCCCAGCAGCCGGATCGATAATCGTGACATTGTCATCTTCTTCGTGAACGATGACGTCGTTGAGCCGCCGCGTAGTGGCCTGCTGAAGCACGCCGGTGGAGTGGTTGCCATCGTCATCGTCCTTGCCTAGCAGCGCCGGCACCTCCATGGCCAGCACCCTGACGACGTTGCAGTTCATGTCCATCACACGCACCTCTGCCGGCCGTCGTCGTCTGCAGTCTCCGAAGAACACGCCGACGAGGTGCGGGCCGGCGTGGGATCTCTGAGCGGCGACGAAGGTCGGGTCGGAGATGAGGGCGCGCCAGGCCTTGGACACGCACCGGAACCGGCACAGGGCCTTCGCCGGCAGCCTGACTAGCACCTCCAAGATGATGTCCTTCGGCAGCTCACTTAGTTTCGCTTCTGCCATCGTTTGTTTATTTGTTGCCCCTTGACGAACCATCGTCTGGTAGATGAGATAGATGATCTGCCAGAGCTGCTGGGACTATATTTTCGGAGATAGATCTTCCCGTATATACATGAAGTTTTTTCTTTTTTTATTAGACGTCCTGTCTATCTGAAGTTATATGAACAGTCCGCAGGGTCCACAACGTCCCGTCGATACAATTGCTAACAAACAGCTACAAAAATCAGATTACCTAACAGCTACAAAAATTTGTTGCAGCTAAATTATCTATACTGTACAAAGCGTATAAGTACAGCTCTTTTATCAGCAATTAATAAATCTATAATATCTAAACCTATGTATATATCCTATATACCGAATAATAAAGAGACAATGCAAAATTAGGAATAATATTAGGAATTGTTGTTGGCCAGGGGCCCAGGGCGGTGTTCAAGGCGGTGGCTGTGGACATTGGGATAATATTAGGAATTGTTGTTGATCCATATTTATGTTTTTATTAAATATTGTTTAAAGTTTCAAATATTTATTTTAATTTCACATATTTTAAGATCCACACTTTATAGTTGTAATAAGTTGCATCGTGTGAGATGATTTAGTGGCCAAAATATTTAATACAAGATTACAAAATGTTACTAAAAGTAGCATTCTATATATATACAATTTTTTTTGGGTTTTCTGAAACCATTAACGCGTAGGCTTCTTGTAAGTTAATTGATTAACAGGGAAGTGGGTCATGTGCTACTTTTGTCACAATATCTATTTTTTCCATGAAACAACGTGCATATCAAGATGCTCACAGATGCATGAGCATTTATATGATTATATATATATATATATATGAATGTACACCATATTCCAATGTGCATTTTCGAGAGGGATAAACCAGCACATTTTGATATTAATAAAATCGATCATCACAGATAGCTTTATTTGCTATCGATATGCACATCACCTACCACTTAGGTGTATGTGCCTCAATCAATTTGAGATCCTTTGGCTTTACTTTTCAAGGATATATATAACATGTACACGATTCCATTTCTTTGAAAATCATTATTTAGGGCCTAAAACACACATTATAATCTTACTATAGGTGTAGTACGTGCTCAACAAAATTTAAAACTTTTTTTTGTTGATTTTTCATTTGAGACTGTTTTGATCCCCTAAATAATACAACATTCTTAGAAATTAGATGCAAAAGATTAGTTTATTGTGTGGCATGGTGTCAGAGTGGGCTCGTGTGAGGTAAGAGATCATGGTTTCAAATCCTAGGAAGGACTTGTTGGGGTGAATTATATTGGAATTTAGTTCAAATTTCACTTCAATTCACCCTAACACATGTGGATTGAGGTGAATCCTACAACATCCAAACCAGATCAAGATTTATGTGCATGTATTTCGAGAGATAAGTCATGTAGTTATATTAGCAAGTGGGTTTCTCCGATGATAAAAAAAATGCTATATTTCACTGAAGACTTCTAATTTCTAAGAAGTAATTCTAGGGCAGATCACATTACTGACTGTGCATATATTACTTTTACCACCTCTACAAAATGTTTGATTTATAGACATCTTTGAGATGCAGTTGTGAAAACGACTTCTAGAAATCAAATCTGATCATTTCCAAGGTAGTTTGTGTTGTAGTCAATTATCCTAGCCAAACGATACACAAGTTTATTTATTTCTCCTTGCGAATCTACATAGGACAAGCTTTTAAAAATATGTTTTTCCAAGTGACCAGCACCATTTAATCATTTCCGTATTTCCAAAGTGAAATTCAACAAAACATGACCACAAATTGTTCCCACAGCCTTTATAATACGCTAAGTGCTTATTTGGCTGCACTCCACTCCAACCCAATTAATTCATCCAAATAAGCCTTAAAATGGCATTTTAGCATCAAACAAAACGTCTTCAGCTATAATTATGTCACTTGTTAGGCAATTCTAATATACGTCCCCATGGAACTTGTCACTGAACTGTATACAGTCTAAGCTAGCATTTTAATGGATCTGGTCCATATACTCAATAGTAATCTCATTGCAAAGACAAATATTATACCTCATCAGCATTACCAAGCATTTGAAAGGAAGTTTCCAAATGTATCAGCTATCTGGCTTAACTTACAAGAGCGAGGCAGCAACCAACCCTAGAAGAGACAGATTCACCGATGGCTCAAAGGACATCAAATTACAAGACAAAAGATATATATGTCATAAACATATAAAGCAGTAAATAAATCAATATAAATTTACTTTTTTGAAGATGAGTGATCTTATCATAAGAGACTGCACAGCTGAGCAGAGCCGATTGGTGGCTTTGTTATCTGTCAAGAAGATAGGAGGCTCCCTGTATAAAAGGTCATTTCACCAGTAAATCCATATGCCATCTCCATGGTATCCGTAAAGGCCTCCGTGCTAGGGTTGAAGAACTGAAGGATATACCGAGGCAAACTCTTGTTCAACAATAATATTCTGCCATCATCCAAGACATCCAATGGCTTAATACATAAACACTCTTCGGGCAGCTGTATCATATAAGTCTTGACCCATAGACTCGTGTTACAGTCGATGATCAACTGCCATATGTTAGCAAAGGGGCCGAGATAATTGGAGCATTCTATGTTATGAACCATACACAAGGTCCCCTTGAGCTCGGTTAGAGCAAAGCGCCGTTCCTTTCCCTGCCCCAGCAGCGGCGGGCCGGTGATCGTCTCCATCCACACTTCGCTCTCAAGGTCAAAAGCGGCTATGCGGTTGCATCCTGGATCTTTGAAGTAGAGGACGCCATTGACTGTGGCCTTGTGCTCCGAGGAAAAGCTGGTAACAAAAGGTGGTGGCGGCGCCGTTCGCCTCCATGTTGGCTCTGCTGCACCACCGTCGTCAGTGATCGTAGCGACCTCACAGACACGGACCCGCCCTGTGAAAGGTTGGTCATGGTGGAGACGCAGGACCTTGTAGTCTCCGGACGGAGTGGCGCGGCCAAAGCTGGAGTGGCTCAGATGAGACGGCCGCCGGCCCACGATAGTGAACGTAGCCAGCCGGCCGCCGGATCAATGATCATGTTAGAAATAATCATGACTTAAATTAGTTTTGAGTCTGCATGTAGATGTTAGTCACGTTATGTGTTAACGTGTTCGAGTTAGCATGTGGCTGGATACGTGCGTGATGAATTCACGCTGTGGCCGGAGTCATTAGTCTGCACTTAGGATAGACTAGTTTGTTAGGATTGCATTAGTCAGATCCAAGTTCAACTGCAGCATGCAGAGACGCACGGGGCACGGAGGACCGCTTCTTGGGATGCTACGCGTGGTGGCGCGGACGTCTCGCGAGTTCGTGGCTTGCGGAGTGGACGGCGTGTGTGCGTACGTGCCCGGCTGAGTCGTTGCTCGTTCGTGTGCGTTGCTGGGCTATTAAAGCCAGCTTGTATGCGTTGGATGCGAGCTGCTGTGTCGAGTCTTGTAACCAATCATAGCCAAGATACAGGCGTTTGTCGCCGCGGCGTTCGTCGCCAAGAAATTCTCTTGTCTACTGTTTATCTTCCTCCTCCGTCCAGCGAGAGCTAGAGTGTCTCGTTTCTAACACATGGCACCGCGATGCATCCCATCGATGCAGATGAGACGGCCGAGCTGCATGGGCGCCAGCAGGACGCTGTCCATGGCCTTGAACACCCTCAGACGTTGCCGTGCATGTCCAGCACCCGCAGCTCGATATCCGGCAGCCTGGATCCGAACACGCCGACGATGAGACGGCCGGCGCGGGATCTCCGCGCAGCGACGAAGACTGGGTCGCAGATGAGGGCGCTCCAGGCCCTGGACACGAACCGGAACCGCCACAGGGCGTTCGCCGGCAGCCTGACTAGCACGTCGAAGATGATGTCCTCCGGCAGCGACACGCCGTCGTCCTCGTGCTTACTACTTAGTTTCGCTTCCATTGTTGTTTCCGGCCGCCGGCCGCCGGCCTCTCCTGCTATTAGATTAGATTGGAGTTAATGTAATATGAACAGTCCGGTTCAGTAGTCGATCCAATGCAATCGCAAATCCTCCAACAAACACGGCAACCGACTGACAAAATCAGACTACCAAACAGCTAACAAAATCCTCATGTACGACGCGTGTACGTACGTGTGAGTTTACAACTCCATGAATCAATAAATCGTTCATCAATCAAATTCTTGCCCTGTGTCTAACTAATCACTGGACACGATGTGATTCTAAAATAGTGCTAAGTTGGACGATCTTGTACTTAACTAAAAATGTATTGATATTTATCATGCTAAATACGTATCGTTAGAGTTTTCATTGAATATATTTTAATGGAATACCTATTTAGCTATAAATTATATTAATACTATTTTTCTATAAATAACATAATCAAATTTAAGATAGTTTGCTTGGACCAGACCTATAATTGTTTTTTATATAGTAATAATACTCACAAAGCGCTTAGGACTAGGCCATTGGGCAGATACAAATGGCATATATACTTCTTACAAGGTGTCTATAAATCTTGTTCTTAGACAATAAAGGGATGAAAAAGGTCTTATAACGTCTTGTATTAATGATGATTCAAATCCCTACTTCTAATAGGATTAGCACTTCTAATTATGTTAGGACTTCAGTGTAGGATCCTACATGTCTGAGGTTCCTGAAGGTCAATATATCAATAAGAGGGGTGGAGGCGACCATGGGCATCATACAATATAACATAAGGGTCTTATCCAAGATTGAGAAATTAAGAGCGTTGAAAAGGATTAGATTGAGCACCATTGGTTGGGACTCATGGACACAGTGCAGCTTCATATGTAGGCATACTCTTTCCTACCATGTCTAGGTTGACCCTAAGAGCAAAGAGCCATCGCTTGCCCAATCCACCATGGGCACTAGGTTGAGCTCTTCTACCTAAAGAAGCCATGGCCTTGCAAAGGCCTACCTCGGCCTAGCTTCACCCCATCACACACAAGCATGGCACCTTTCTTGCGTCTCAACATGGCACTAGGAGCCCAGTTGCACATGCACCCACCAAACCTGCCTAGAGAACCCACAAGCCCTAATGAACGACATGCGCGAAGCTCTAAGCCCTACCTATTGAACCCACGATTCTAGTTGCACCACTTCATGTCCAAGATCCTAAAGCCTGGCCAACTTGGCCTCTAGATGCACATTCCTATATAGCCGCGAGCACACTTTCAGAATCCATGATGCCGACACTTGATAGCCCGCTTCGACAACCTGTAGCTTCCTCACACAACGAGGACTAGATGATGCATCTCCTTGCATCATGGCACAACCGTGGGTGCGGCTGTTTAACCCAAAGCTCTCCAAGGTCGTTGGCCCCTTTATGCTACTATTCCTTCTTCGAGCTAGTAGGATAGCCTGATGTTGGTGGTGCTTTGTCACCTATTTTGGTTGTTGGCACCACCCCTTGATTCTCTATTGGACCTTGCTAATTCTCAAGGTCACGGGACAATGAGGTGTCCAAGTGCTATCAACGAAGATCACTATTGTTGAGTTCGTTGAACACATTGTTGAGTTCGTTGAACACATTGTTGAGTTTGTTGAACACATTGAGGACGCACGAGCACAATCACTTCAACCAAACAACATGGCCAAAAGCCCAACTTGGTGCCCGCCTAGAAACCTAGTCTGCTCGAGATACAGCCGAAAAAGAACTTGGCTCTCTTTGTCCCTCTACCACAAACACTATGAACCCCATCCAACATGGACTAACTCGATGCACCCCTTTGCTTGTACATGGCGCACCATGAACCTACCCCAAGTCTAGTGTAAGCCAACACTTGGTTCACACTAAGCCACGCGTATGTAGGCTAACCCACTGGAGGGCCCAAGCAGCCACATGGTTAATTAGCTCCATTGCTCAAAGCATGTCTTGCTCCATGTACCCAAATTTTCCTCAAAATAAGATATAAACAATGGATCTATGTTAGAGTGCATTTGGGTCTTATGTTTTCACTAACATTCATTTTTATATGCTAAGTCCATATAATTGCTTAGTACAACCTGATTTTCCATTACGACATCATCGAAGGAGTACCAAGAGAAGGATCAAGAGTACTAGGAGTACACTAAGGACTTGGGTGATGAGCTTGTCAAGGAATATTCCATGTCTCGCCTACTTTTAGAATCCCGCATTAGGCATGCAACTAGATGGCTTGTGCTTTATTTCTATACTCTACGGTAGTGATGTAGGGTACTTTGATTGTGAGCCTTTCCATGTCATAGCCTATCATCCAAGCATATTTGATGTTAGCACAAATGCTCATTTCATTTATGCCATGGATCATGTGATGGATTCATAGTGTAGGTTTGTTTGTGTGGAACTTGCGCACTTTTTGGTTCCACAAGTGGTTATACTCCTATTGTTTATACTAGGGAGAGAGAGTTCTAGTGTGCGACTTGGGTGCGTAGTGAGGTTTTGACTAGGCACGGTAGTGTGACTAGCCTTTGAGCGATGTCAAGCTGAGAAGCTATGCCTGAGGGCCTTTGGTGGGTACTTGTGGTTGTACGATGATTATGAGAGTCTGCAGGAATGGAACTCTTCATTGGCTGAGTTATTGGGGGAGGTGCCTATGATGCACACGTGAATTAGAGTTTCCCCAATGAAGGAGATGTCTTGCCTTGTTGCGTCCTTAACTAGTTTCAAAAGACCTACATGTAAACATTGCTTGATCATTTTTGGGCGATGGTCAGATGTGACATAATTAGGGTGATACAAAGGACAGTAGTGATCATGTATCCGATGATAGAGTGGAGACTCTAATGCTACCAAGACCCATAGTGCCCCATGTGGCTATAGACTATGTTTCACACCACAACGTGCCAGTGGTATTCTGAGGTGTGACACAGGGCTGAGGGTAGGTGGCATCATACCGATTAGTTTGCTACCTCATTTTAGCTCAAGCGGGGCACCATAGATCATAGTTACTTTGTGGGCATAGGTGTACACATGCTCTATGGAGTTTAAGACCAATAAATATAGTTTTGTTCTTGATCATGGACATTTGTATTTGTGTTATACTTAGACTACCGAGAGATGTCTACTTTCCTCCCCTCGATGCGTAACGTCTGAATTGAGGCCATTGAGGTGAGAATGGACAGGAAAGTGTGTAGAGGTAAGATATTGATGGTGTAGAGATGTGCTTTATGGATGGGAATGTCTGGGATAACTGGGAGGTTGTTAAAATGATATATTTCTAAGATATTGGTTGCTAAGGTTAGCCCACAGCAAAATGATCGGTATCCTTTTATTCTACTTAGCTGAAACCCTCCTGGCATAGGGTGGGAATGTTATCTAGTACTAATCGTGCTGAAATTTGTTGAATACAAGTGAGGAGCCTCACTATCGTCCTGGTCAAGCACGACATATTTTGCGTTAGACACTCACGCTGCTTGGATTGACACACGGATCCACAGGACATGTAACTATACAAAGTATATAACTAGACGAGTATATACAGTGAATCAAATTAATTAATCTTTGTAAATGGCACTCAAATTAATTATTTCATTTTTACTCTATGCACATATATATAGCCCAAGTTTATTATACATTTAACCAGCTCCATTCGAACATTTCCACATTTTCGAAGTGAAAACAATGAGCACAAATTGTGCCTGCGCGCAGCCTTAATTTTATACATTGAAGTCAACGAATTTTTCCAGTGGCAGTTTAGGTTCATGCATGCCAAAGGGCTTCAACTGTCATCAGCAATTCAGCACTTGCTAGGCAATTCTGAGTTACCTTTCCAAAGAATCTCTGCCCTGAAACTTTTGCTACAATCTAGAGTATTTTTTACTGAACTTTGAAGTAATTACCTGTGTATATATATATCACACTACGCTAGCTAGTATGGTTCCATTATTTGATCCATTCTCAATGATTCCACTGCAATAACAAATACTCTACCTCTGATCTGTATTACAGCTAATGCATGTACTTTGAAGTTTTCATGTGTATATCCGATCCAAGGCACACCGATGCAGCAGTACGTGTAACGTCAGTTAAGCTCTACTCTAGCTAGTGGGAAACAAGCCTAGTGTAGAACGCGGTTTTTTTTTTCCCTTGAGGGCACATGCCCTCAGAGTGTCGTCCGTTAGATTCGCTCCGAAATTCGTGCACAACAGGAGAGAGATATTTTTTACTGTCTCTCTCCTGCTGTGCACGAATCTCGGAACGGATCTAACGAACGACACCCTGAGGGCATGTGCCCTTAGCGCAAATTTAACTTTACCGCCTAGTGTATAAAGAATGTCACAAACGGCTCAAATGGATTGTGAATTGCCAACATTTGGTTTCTATACATAATAACAAAATTAACTAGTAAACCAACAAAAAAACACTATTGAAGATGCACGATGAAAGAACCCGGCCATTCAGAATCATCCATGCAGCATGGCCGAGTTGACTTGATATATAATCCCATAGCGATTTGTCAAGATAGGATGCTCCCGGTGTAAAACGCCGTTTGACCATTGAATCCTGTTGACACCGTTTTTCGGCATGTGTCAAATGAGCTAAGACTTGCATTAATCGGTAGCCGTTTTCTATCGGCATCGAAAGGTCATCGGTCAATGTTACTGATGAGAATGAATGCTGCAAATGAGGATAACTTTGTTGCCGATGGAAGCTGAACGACAAGGTAGAATTGTTGCCGATGAGGGTCAATTGGTAAGAACAAATTGCCAATGGGAGTAAAGAATTGCCGATTGGGGAGTATTACCGATAAAAAGATAGTGCCGATGAGCACAGGATGACGTGGCAGGTTGATGTCAGCAGAGGATTGCCGATGGCGAAAGAAGAAAGTTGCGGATTGAAGGAGTCTGTCGATGAAAAGTTTTCATCGAAGAAAAGATATAAGGAAACTGGTGATCTTATACCAGTATTGTTATAGTAGTTTGAGTCCGACTCTTGCACAAGTCGTTTATTTCCTTAAAAATAGAGTTGTTTGTTTAGGAAAGTATTATTGTCCGACTCTTGCGTGAGTCAATTGTTTCCTTTAAAATAGGGGTTTGTTTTGTTTAGAAAAGGTACAAATTGTGTCTGTTTACAACTCCTATTGCTGGGGTATAAATATGTACCTAGGGGTCGTGAGAAAGGAGAATCATACACATCAATCAAATCAATTACTCTTATTACTTTTACAACAATTTACCCCTTTATTACATTAGTCTTAGTTTATCTACGAGTTCTTCAAGCTTCGACGGGCTACATCTCTTCGATCTCCGTCAACCCTTGCAAGTTCCGCGTGGGAGTAATCTGAGTTTTGACATCCGGGCGTATCGCTGTTGTCTCGTTCAGCTCTGCTCTAGTTATCTTGATTAAGTCCGAAGTCTTGACATCTTGGCGTATCGTTGTTGTCTTGTTTGGATCTTGATCTAGTTATCGTCCTTGTCAATTAACTGGTCAAATCGACTGGCACACCCTCGGAAATCAAATTCGGGTATTAGCCCGAGGTGTTCGCGGGCCCTAACGCTTTTTGCGCCAACACCTCTTTTGGCACACCCGGTGGGACTAATTATACATATATCATGGGTGATCATGCCAATGTCAATCAGAGGAACGTCATTGAAGTCTCCGAGGCCGATCTAAAAGATGATCAGAAGCTGGCTATGAAGCGGGCTATGGAGGAGTACAAGCAATTGTATCTGAAGTCCTTCAGCCTAAGCAGGAGCGGCGAAGCCATCCAGAAGCAAGATCCGTCGTTGCCACGGCAGGTCACGTTTGACGCCAATCCTGGTAAGTTACAAGAGATGGTTGATTCTGCTTTAAATCAAGCATTAATTAGCCACTCCAATGTGTTGTCCAATACTGTGTACAATGCTGTTATGCAATCTTTCAAAGAAGGACAAGCACCCCAATATGTTGGTCCAGCGTATCATCAACCTGGATCGGCATCTATAAACCCATCGGCAGTTCCAATGGTGTCTTCCACTCCTGTGGATCCGTCTGCCGATGTGGCTACACCGCCAAGGTCAAGTCCTGAAAGTGTCATCAAGCTTAATGCAGATCCAGTGGCGTCGGCGATGTCGGGACCTGCCATCCAAAATCATCCAGCTCCTACCAACTGGTGGGGATACGGTATGCCTTCAAATCCATCTGCTGGTCCCAGTCTGGTGTAAGGAGATAGTTTAGCTTGGAAGGGCTCCATAACATCGGCAATGCAATCACAGCCGATGATCCCTGTGATGCATTACTCTACGTCTTCTCCAACTGTGCAAATGCCATCAGAAGATCTCCAGATGGTGATTCCTAAAGTACCTCTGATGCCACCATCGACGAATTTCGTGTCGATGCCACAAAGCATAGCAACTGGGAGTCAGCCTATGCTGGTAAATCCTCAGGCTGGAGTATTAACACATCAAGGTAATCAATTTGTTGACTATTCCAAGGTGCAGGAGCAGCAGGCGCCGGTTAACTATCAGCCATCGGTAAGTCACATGTCGATGATTTATAATCCTGGATGGACCAATCAGCCGCCAGTTCAACAGCCTGGCGTACTAATGTATCATTATGGAAATCCAGCAAACACTCAGAGTGGAGCATTGATACAACAACCGATGAATATGATGCCACGGCATAACCCGGTGAGTGTGCAAAGTTATCCATTAATGAATCAGCCGATGCATAACATCCAGATGACTGGTGCTGCACCCATGCCAACTACTCCAAATCATCTTCTACCAAGACCTGAAGGGACGCATCAGCCGGCTCCACCAGTCGACAATCAGCCAATGAGTCGGCAAGATCGGGATGCATATTGGACCGATAAGATTGCCGAAGTAATGAAAGAGCAATTCGGCATTAAACCCAAGGTTAATACATACTCTTATTGGACGCCATATCCTCCGGCGTATGATTTAATCCCTCTTCCAAATCGATATAAGGTGCCTGATTTTATCAAGTTCTCTGGCCAAGATGACACGTCAACGATGGAGCACATCAACCGCTTCATTATCCAGTGTGGAGAAGCTGCCAGTAGGGAAGAACTGAGGGTAAGATTGTTCTCATCATCATTTTCTAGATCGGCATTCACATGGTTTATATCATTGCCTCCAAACTCTGTAATCACATGGGCCAATCTGGAGATGCAGTTTCATAAATACTTCTTCGCTGGCATACATGAGAAGAAGATTACCGATTTGGTTAAGCTGAGGCAACGTAATGATGAATCGGTGGAAAGTTTTGTCCAGAGGCTGCGAGACACGAAGAACAAGTGTTACAGCTTGATGCTTGATGATCGGCAATTGGCAGATCTGGCCTTCCAAGGATTACTGCCGCACATCAAAGATAAGTATGCATCTCAAGAGTTCGAAAGTCTGAGCCACCTTGTGCAGAGAATTGCCGATCAGGATGTCAAGACTTTTGAGCCTAGAAAAACTTGGAATAAAAAAGTGACATTCATTGAGCAAGAGGATGATTCCGATGAGGAGCTAAGCATCGGTGCTGCCGAGTGGGTAAAGGATAAGAAGTATGTGTCTTGTCTGTTTGGCCATAAGGAAGCTGAGAGGTTCACCTTTGATATCACCAAGGCCGATAGGATGTTTGACTTATTACTTCAGGAGGGCGGATTAAGTTGGCGCCTAACCAAGTAATTCCATTGGCCAAAGAGCTCAGAAAGATCAGGTATTGCAAGTGGCACAATGCGACTTCGCACAGTACCAACGACTGCAAAGTGTTTAGGCAACAGTTGCAGTCAAAAATTGAGTCTGGACGAATTAAATTTGAAAATTCTAAGGCCCACAAACCAATGAAGATTGATCAGCACCCTTTTCCAAACAATATGGTGGAAACTAATGGGAAAACTAGAGTGCTGACATCGGAAACTGCCAGGAAGAATGCATCGGTAGATCCTGACCATCAAGTAGCTAAGCGTGATGTGAAGAAGTTTGCCGATGACAGAAAGGGCAAGAGAGTTGCCGATGATAGCAGTGGCGCCGGGTGGTCTCATGGCGTCGTGATCACGCATAGGCGGCCACAACAAGATTATCGGCAATTGCAGGAGCGATATCGGCAGGAAGAAGAAAAGCACCAAGAGTGGCTTCGGCATAAGGACCACTGGAAATGTCCCTTCTTCGTTCACTATTAGGAAGAAGGAAACAAGCTACCTACTGTTGATAATTGTCATGAATGTAATGGGTACTACCCTGCCGATCGGTCAGAAAAGAAGCCTTGTTTTGACGATCGGACATCCAAGTATGCTAGACCGCTCAGGGAAAAGAAATCGGCGCATGATCGACTGGGCGCAAGCTCAGCGCGCATAACAGGCTTGGCAGGCGTGTTGGTCAAGAGGAACTTGAGGAGATGGCCAATGCAAGAGTGCCCGATGAAGAAATATTCTCCATAGATCCAAACATAAGGAGTGGTGCCGATACAAGTGGTGAAAGGCAGCACTAGGCTGTTTGGAAAACCAAGCTTCCTCAATGGTGCCCTAAGGGTCTGACTAAGACTCAGAAAAGAAGGATCCAGCGCGAGCGCTGAGGAGACTTATATGACAGTGAAAATCCTTCAGGAGAAAAGCAGTGGAGGCCAAAGCGCAAGGATAGGGATCCATCGGCAGAGATCAATATGGTCGTCATATTGCCGATGGAGTTCATGGCACCTATCAGCGATGAAGAAGAAGCTGCTGAAATGATGTAGTTGGTGTTAGATCCAATGACAGCTATCTTTCAGAAGCCTGCCGATAATGAAAGGCAGCACCTAAGGGCTCTGTTTGTTAAGGGCAAAGTAGATGGACAGCCTGTGACGAAGATGTTGGTGGATGGTGGGGCGTCAATCAACATAATGTCGTACGTCTTGTTCAGGAAGCTTGGGAAAGGTGACCAAGACTTAGTCAAGACGGACATGAAGCTTAAGGATTTTGAAGGCAATGTGTCGCCAGCTTTGGGAGCCGTATGTGTTGAATTAACCATCGGCAGTAAAACTTTGCCGACAACATTTTTCGTGATCAGTGGCAAGGGTACCTACAACTTGCTCCTGGGAAGGGATTGGATCCATGCCAATTGTTGTATTTCTTCCACTATGCATCAGAGCCTTGTGCAGTGGGTCGGAGACAAAATTGGAAGTCGTCCGGAGTGAGACCCCGTCCATTGTTGCATCGGCAGAATCGGAAACTTATGAGTAGACCAGGTACATATCAGGCGAAGCTTGGGACACAGAGTTCCTCAAAGTTGCCGATTACCGCATTACACCGATCCAAGCAGTCGGTCCTGAAAAAGAGTTTTAATGGATTGATTCGTCGATGATGGAAAACTAGGGCAGGGGTTCACATCCGCCGATGATTTACTAGAAATAGACATCGGCGATGGCAGTAAGCCCAGGCTAACTTTTATTAGTGCTAAGTTAGATTCCCAATGTAAACAATAGTTGACTGATTTATTAAAGGAATACAAAGATTGTTTTGCTTGGGATTATACAGAGATGTCTGGTTTAGACCGATCGATAGTTGAACATCGGTTACCTATTAAAAACAATTTCCGACCTTATCAGCAGCCAGTGCGTCGATGCAACCCTACTATTTTACCCGACATTAAAGCTGAAATTACAAAGTTAATTGAAGCTGGATTTATTCGGCAATGCCGATATGCCGAATGGATTTCTAATGTGGTTCCTGTATATAAGAAAAATAGAAAACTACATGTTTGCATTGATTTCAGGAATCTTAATAAGACCATGCTGATGGATGGTTATCCAATGCCCGTTGCTGATCTGCTGGTTGATGCTGCTGCTGGACATCAAATCAGATGGATGGTTATCCAATGCCCGTTGCTGATCTGCTGGTTGATGCTGCTGCTGGACATCAAATCATTAGCTTCATGGATGGTAATGCTGGATATAATCAAATATTCATGGCTAAAGAAGACATATCTAAGACTGCTTTTAGATGTCCAGGTCATGTCGGTTTATTTGAGTGGGTTGTCATGACTTTTGGCTTGAAGAATGCCGGTGCTACTTATCAGAGAGCAATGAATTTTATTTTTCATAAATACATCGGCACCATAGTTGAAATCTATATTGATGATGTGGTGGTTAAGTCTAGAAATTTTGAGAAGCATCTTGCCGATTTACGAAAGATCCTAGAGTGCACAAGGAAACATGGGCTAAAGATGAATCTTAATAAATGTGTGTTTGGGGTATCGCCAGGTCAATTTCTAGGCTTCATGGTGCATCAAAGAGGGATTGAATTGGCAGAAAATCTATTGATGCAATTAATAAGGTGGTTGCCCCTACAAACAAGACTGGGCTGCAATCCTTGATCGGCAAGATTAATTTCATTAGGAGATTTATATCTAATTTATCTGGTAAGATTAAATCTTTCAGCCCATTGTTAAAGCTAAAAGCCGATCATGAGTTTACATGGAAAGAACAACAACAGTTAGCTTTGGAAGATATCAAGAAATATTTGGTCAACCCTCCGGTCTTGGTTCCACCTCAATACGGTAAGTCTTTCAGGTTGTATTTGTCTGCCGATGACAGCGTTATCGGATCAGCTTTAATTCAAGAATTTGAAGGGAAAGAATGTGTGATATATTATTTGAGCAGAAGGCTGGTAGATGCTGAAGCCAGGTATTCGGCTATAGAGACATTATGTTTATGCTTATATTTCTCTTGCATAAAATTAAGGCATTATTTATTGTCGGCTGAATGCACTATTATCTGCAAAAATGATGTGGTTAAGTATATGCTGTCGATGCCGATATTAAGTGGGAGAATCGGCAAATGGATTCTAGCACTTTCAGAGTTTGATCTAAGGTATGAATCTGCTAAGGCGGTCAAGGGTCAGGTGATGGCCGATTTTGTTACTCAGCATTGCAATGTGGTAAGCTCTATAGAGATTGCTCCTTAGACTTTGTTCTTTGATGGGTCTACATGCAAAGAAGGAGCAGGTATCGGTATTCTCTTAATTTCACCCCGAGGACAGAAATATGAAGTTTTGTTGCCGATTGTTGCTACGTCGATAAACAATCAGGCTGAGTATCAGGCTTTAATAAAAGGGGTTGGAATTACTCAGGAAAGTGTGTGCCGATGTCGTTGAAGTCTTTGGCGACTCTATGTTGGTGATCAATCAATTGATTGGGGTATATGAATGTCGGAGTGAAGTGTTGATTGCACACCACAAGAGGTGTTTGCAATTATTGAAATAATTCAAAGAATATCGCCTTGAACATATTCCCAGGTTGCATAATGAAGAGGTCAATCGGTTAGCACAGAATGCTTCAGGATATCAGCCGATTCAAGAAGTCATGACATCGATGATGGTTGCCGATGACTGGAGAAAAGGAATTGCCTATTACTTAAGAGATCCGTCTAAGAAGGTTGAAAGGTGTCTAAGGTTTCAAGCTACTAAGTATGTGCTCCTTGACGATGAATTGTATTATCGAACAATTGATGGAGTTTTGCTCAAGTGCCTTAATAAAGAGGAATCAAAAGAATTAATGGGTGAGATCCATGAGGGTGTGTGTGGAGCGCATCAGTCGGTATTCAAGATGAAATGGATGATTAGGCGGAATGGATATTATTGGCCGACAATTCTTGAAGATTGCTTCAACTATTTTAAAGGGTGCCAGGATTGTCAGAAGTTTGGTAATGTGCAAAGGGCACCTGCATCGGCAATGAATCCTATAATCAAGCCTTGGCCGTTTAGAGGGTGGGTTATTGATCTCATCAACCAAATTTATCCACCGTCAGGCAAGGGGCATAAGTTTATACTTGTTGCTACTGATTACTTCACGAAATGGGTTGAAGCAATTCCCTTAAAGAAAGTGACATCGGCAAACATGATAGATTTTGTGAAAGAACATATTGTTTACCGGTTCGGTATTCCTCAAACTATTACCACCGATCAAGGAACTATGTTCACATCGGGGGAGTTTGATGAGTTTGCTGCTGGTATGGGGTTCAAGGTTTTGAATTCTTCTCATTATTATGCCCAAGCTAACGGTCAGGCTGAAGCGACTAATAAAGGAGTTATTAAGCTTATTAAACGCAAGATTGAAGAAAACCCCAGAAGGTGGCATATAGTGTTGAATGAAGCACTATGGTCATATCGGATGGCGTGTCATGGTGCAACCAAAGTTTCGTCGTATCAGTTGGTCTATGGACACGATGCTGTTTTGCCTTGGGAAGTTAAAACTGGTTCTAGGCGGTTGTTTTCTCAAGATCAATTAACAGCCGATGAGTATGATGCTCTTATGAAGGATGAGTTAGAAGACTTAGCAAGTCATCGGTTGAGGGCTTTGATCAACATTGAAGAAAATAAGAAAAGGGTTGCCAGGTGGTATGACAAGAAAGTTAAGGCGAAAGAATTTACCGATGGTGATTTAGTGTGGAAATTGATTTGTCGATTGGGACTAAGAGTTCTAAGTTTGGAAAATGGTCTCCTAATTGGGAGGGTCTGTTTCGGATAAATCGGTCAATTCCTGGTAATGCCTATCTTTTGGAGACCCTCGAAGGGGTTGTGTTTCTCAGAGCAATCAACGGTAAATATTTAAAGAAGTATTATCCTAGTATCTGGGTAGATGCATGAAGCAACACAAAGTAGAAGTGCCGATAAAATAACAATCATACATAATATCGGCGGAAGGCGTGTTAACGTTATATTACATGCAAAATCAGAAGTCAAGGTTTGCAAATTGCCGACATGACGGATTACAATATATTACAACAAGGATTGGATGGATGATATCGCATGCAGGCGAATCTGATCTACTTCCTTTAGCTCCTTGGCGTCGTCATCGGCAGTACCTTCTACTGGTTTGACTTTCTTCCTCAACGTCAGAGCCTTGCAAGCAGCAGCATCTCTCTCTTGCTGCAAGATCTTGGTGGCGTCGGGAAGTTGAATTTTCTTCTAGTTAGCTGAACTTAAAGCTTCATCAACTTGTTTCAGCTCTGTCAATAGATTCTCCTTCTTTGCCGATAGACGGGAAATTTCTTGTTCAAGGTCGATGCTGGAGGCCTCTAGATGGCCGATGTCCTTGTGCTTTTCATCGGCGATTTGTTTAAACTTGAGTATTTCTTCTTCAAATCCCGCCTGAGCAGCTCTTTCGGCAATGCGACGTGAAGCCCTTCGGTATTAGAGCTGCCGACTCTCGAGGAATGCCGCTTGGAAGAGTGTCTCTTCAATATCGGCAGGCAGTTGACCTTGAATTTCCTTGAAGGCTGCTTTTGCTGCGCTAGAATCTTGGACTAATTGCGAAGTATCTTGTTGCAGTAGAAGGAGCAATGCTTCAAGTTTAGCCTTCAATTCTGCTGATACCGTGATTGAGGCTTGAGTAGAAGTCTCTTCTTCACCGTCTTCTGGGATGTCAACGGCGAAGGAGAATAGACTGTTCGGAGAGTCTTGGTCCTGAAAAGGAAGAAGATTAGGGCTTGTTGATCATAAGTTTATGTTACGGGTTTTATGATAGTCGGCTTACCATCTTGAACCGGATCTCTTGCCTGGGACTTGGGAAGGCAGTTGGTATGGCATCATCTTAGAGATCGGCAACGGTTGCCGATGAACTCGCCTCCATAGGGGAGCGGTTGGTGCTGGTGGTACTGTTGTTGGTGTTGCCTCTGTTGTGGTGGCTGGCTCCTGTGGCGATGATGTCGTTCTCTGATCAAGGATTTCATCCGTTGAGGGTACTAGTACCGATGCCGATGTCGCCTCCATTGTTGCAACTGACGGCGGTATTGTTTCCTGGTCAGAGATGTCGTCCAGTGGATGCTCAGGAATAGACGTCGATGTTGGTTTTGTTATTTGTGCGTCGGCGGGAGTTGGTGATGCAGCTGGAGTAGCTCGCCTCAAGCTTTTCTTCTTCGGAGCAGCAGTTGGTGAACTAGCCCATTTCGGTTGCGAAGCTTGGGGGGCATCGGCAGCATGGATCGGAGAAGTCTGTACATTTGGAGCAGCTGCCGATGACCTCGTTGCCTGTAAAAAATATTTGGTGCAAGTTAAATGAAGCAAATGTTGCCGATGAAAGTTTGTAATCGGTATAAGTGAAATAAAACTTACTGCAAAAGCTCGCGCCAAGATAGCAGCAGCAGCCGATGGAGAAGCTATGGTCTTTGCCGATGTCGGCTTAGGCTTGAGGGTAACCGTAGGTACCCTTTGAGGTGTGAAGGCAGCTAATGTAGGAGCCTTGTTGCCGATGATTGATACGGGACTCATTATTCGAAGGTTGAAGTGCTTGCCGCTCTTGCTCGTTCGGGGGATTGGATCATCAACCTGTTAAGTAAAAGAGGATCAGATGCCGATAGTAGAAGTAAATGATGAGAAATGCATTACAGTGAAAGACTTACTGCATCATTGGGGATGATGTGATCGGCGTCAATCAAATGCCGATAGTAGTGCGATGATTTGGCGAACAGTTGGCTTCTCCATTCTTGCCACCAAGATTTGTATGACTCCGTGATGAACGATGTTGGTGCCCAGGAGGATAAGTCAATGTTTGATATATCGGCATGGGGAGAAAGATTAACGATTCTGTTCCAATCCATAGCACCGGAGATAACTTCTCTTGGCTTTATCACGTTGGCATAGCTGAGTTTGATCGGCAATTGACCAAATGCCAGCTGTCTTGCTGTTGCCGATGGATAATAGAACTCATAAGATGGAGGAGCATTCTTCCCGGTTCCAAAGATATTGACTGGAATAGCTCGGGGAACAATACTGGCCTTCATGATTGTTTCATTATGTGGTACATTCCCATCGGTAAGGTTGAATAACAACGGGAATCGGTTGTTCTCATCAATGTAAGGCCACCAAAGTCGTTCTGCAGCAGAGACTCCATTGTAAAGCTTTTGGAAGAACCTGCCAAATTGAACTGCATTGGCATCGGTTCCTGGTAGCACTATGATGGCCTCCCCAAAATTGAGTGGGGAATGAGTTGCCGATTCATCATCATCAAATACATAATCCTCCGATATATCCCTTGGAAATTGCTGAGTGAATAGGTCGAATTGGAGGACCTTGTACATGTGTGCGTTCAACCACATATTTACAAACCACCAAGGACCCCCAAGGTTGCCGATGGACTCGCCTAGCAATAGCTTCTTGGATACTTGGTGCAAGAGGTGCTATACTGATCCAAGAAGGTATCGGCCGAGAGGAAGTTTTGCTCCATCGGCCAAAAGCTCTGCTGCAGGAAGGTACATAGTGGTCGGTCCAACTGTTCTGCCATAGAAGATATATTTTTCCAACCACGTGTTTAAGAAGGTAGCGTGCTCCCTCTGACCTACCGATCCAGTCTTCTGGTTCTCTCGGATGTATCCAGTCCAACCGCCGATATTGCGTGTGTTCACTTTATATTCGGCTTTCCTACCAAAAAGGTTGGAGGGATCGGCAGAAGAGACATCGAGGCCGGTAAGCATATGCACATCGGCAAGGGTGGGAGTAGCCGGTCCATGTCTGAATAAAAAGGTATTCATGGTATCGTACTAGAGATAAGAAGCGGCTATCATCATATTTTCATTCTTTTCCATATCAGCAATGGAAAGTTTTATGCACTGATCTAGGTTGCGCTCTGACCAGTAGACTTGTTGTGTTCTGATTATCCTGAGATACCAGTTTTTCCATCCCTTGGTGGATTTGGGCCATGAACGGAATGCGTCTTTCCATAACCCTAGGCTAAAGCAATCAGATCTGAAGGGAATACGGTTGGTTTCCGCATTAATCAGATTGGTAGGATCGGGATTTCCCATTGGGCCCAGGCAGTTAAAGTTGGATTGCTCAACGGGGATTACTACCTTGTTGTACATTTTCTAGGTTTTGGAAAAAAATCAAGAGAAAGAAAAGGGAAAAAAGATTACGAAATTGATGCGGAAGAAAAACTTGCAGAGGATGAAGTGAGTAGGGAACAGATTTACCTTGGGAACATCAAAGTGGATCGCCATTGAAGCCGAGGAGGTCGCAATTCATGCTCTGTTTGAGGAAGGTCGCTGTCACTTGAGTTCACGGAACTGTTCTTTAGAGCCGCCGCCGAGGTTGAAGATGAAGGCAAGTGAAAGTGGATGCTGGCTCAGGGTAAAAAACAGATTGGATGGTGGTGACTTTTATAAGCCTGGTCAGGGGTATTTTGGAATTTTCTTTGCACTGAGCAGGAATGTAGGGAGGCAAGCGATAGGTATGCGTAGAAATCGAGGAGATATGATTGGGCTTACAACTGTTCGCGCTGCAATCGCGGAATTTTGTTAATAAATTGCGATTTTTACGCGCGGTAATCGAGGAGGTCGTGCAAGTGTCTTGGAGGGAAAGGATACAGTAGAGGAAATTTCGACGCGTAAAATATTCTACACTCCGAAATTGGGGGGCATGTGTTGACACCGTTTTTCGGCATGTGTCAAATGAGCTAAGACTTGCATTGATCGGTATCCGTTTTCTATTGGCATCGGAAGGTCATCGGTCAATGTTACTGATGAGAATGAATGCTGCAAATGAGGATAAGTTTGTTGCCGATAGAAGCTGAATGACAAGGTAGAATTGTTGCTGATGAGGGTCAATTGGTAAGAACAAATTGCCGATGGGAGTGAAAAATTGCTGATTGGGGAGTATTACCGATAAAAAGATAGTGCCGATGGGTTGATGTCAGCAGAGGATTGCCGATGGCGAAAGAAGGAAGTTGTGGATTGAAGGAGTCTGCCGATGAAAAATTTTCATCGAAGAAAGATATAAGGAAACTGGTGATCTTATACCAGTATTGTTATAGTAGTTTGAGTCCGACTCTTGCACAAGTCGTTTATTTCCTTAAAAATAGAGTTATTTATGGAAGTATTATTGTCTGACTCTTGCGTGAGTCAGTTGTTTCCTTTAAAATAGGAGTTTGTTTTGTTTAAGAAAGGTACAAATTATGTTTGTTTACAACTCCTATTGCTGGGGTATAAATATGTACCTAGGGGTCGTGAGAAAGGAGAATCATACACATCAATCAAATCAATTACTCTTATTTACTTTTACAGTAATTTACCCCTTTATTAAATTAGTCTTAGTTTATCTACGAGTTCTTCAAGCTTCGACGGGTTGTATCTCTTCGATCTTCGTCAACCCTTGCAAGTTCTGCGTAGGAGTAATCTGAGCTTTGACATCCGGGCGTATCGCTGTTGTCTCGTTCAGCTCTGCTCTAGTTATCTTGATTAAGTCCGAAGTCTTGACATTTGGGCGTATCGCTGTTGTCTTGTTTGGATCTTGATCTAGTTATCGTCCTTGTCGATTAACTGGTCAAATCGACTGGCACACCCTCGGAAATCAAATCCAGGTATTAGCCCGAAGTGTTTGCAGGCCCTGACGCTTTTGCGCCAACAAATCCGTCTGCCATCTCCAAGAAGTCCGTAAAAGTCTCAGTACTCGAGTTGTAGAACTGAAGAGCGTATCGATGGCGACTCTCGACGTTCCCTGCTTTCAAGAACTTGTTGAGCAGCAATAGTGTTGTGCCGTCACTCAGGACATCCAATGGCTTAGTAGATAACAGCAACAACCTTTCCGGCATCCGTATTGTATACTCCTTAACCCAAATACCCCTGCTAGGATCCATCAAGAGCCATATGTTGGCATAGTGGCCACCCAAAGAGGTGAGATGTCGTACGTTGTGGACCATACACAAACTTTCCTTAAGTTCGGCTAGGGCAATGTTCCATGTGTCTGCCTCCTTCTTGAGCCCCAGCTTCGGGCCTTTGATCGTCTCCGGCTTCCACTCTTCGCTCTCGAGGTCGAAAGCAGCTATGCGATTCCTACCAAGAGATGATGCTGAGTAAGTATCATGATTCATGAAGTAGAGGACGCCATTGACGGAAGCCTTGTGTTCGCTGGAAATGACGGTGCGGAGTGGGCCCCATGGCCTTGGCCTCCATGATGTCGTCGGCTCCTCAGCACCACCGTTTCTGACCGTGGCGACCTCGCACCACTCGCTATACATATGATACCCAAGAAGCGGAGCTAGGGCGATGCGGAGGACCTTGTAGTCGCCGGAGGGCGAGGCACGGCCAAAGCTGTAGTCGTTCAGTAGGTTCTTGTAATAGGGTTTGTTGGTGACGACGACAGGGGACGCGCACCCGGACGCTGGATCGATGATCGTGGCACCGAGCTGCATCCTGTCAACGAAGACGAGGTCGAGGCGCGTCCGCGCCAGCAATGCTGAGCTCCCGACGTCGAACACCCTGAGGACGTTGCCGTACTCGTCCAGCAGGCGCAGCTCGAGCTGTGGTGGTGGTGCGGATCCGAACATGGCGACGATGAGCGGGCCGCCGCTGCCGCGGGATCTCCGTGCGGCGATGAAGGCCGGGTCCGAGATTAGGGCGCACCACCCCTTGCACACACACCTGAATCGGCGCAGAATCTTCGCCGGAAGCCTGAGTAGCACCTCCAAGATGATGTCCTCCGGTAGTGACAGGCCGCTTCCGAGACGCCGCCGTCGGCGTCAGGTTTGTATAGCTTCGACTGCATCTGCATTGCTGCTGCGCTAGTAGGGTTTGCCCACGACCAGCGGCCGCCACCAGGTTGAGGGCCTCCGATCCTTTCCTTGTTCTGTAGTTCGATGATGAGTCTGTCTAGGGCTCGAGGGTTTTGACGAGCTCCGAACTGGCCTAGCATATGGGCCGGCCCGAAAATGAACCAACTAGCTTGGCCCGGTCGACCTGCATATTCAGCCGAACCCAACGAGCTCCTCAGAGATCGGGCTGTTCATTTTTGTTTCATCACATCATGTTTGCCTTAGCATCGATCGTTTGTGCCAAATATATTCCTCCCTCCTATTATCAAATTCGATCGAATATGTAATTATGTATAGACAAAGTAAATCAAAGAAACTAATCTCTCTAAATGATGTTTGGCAAAAAAAAACTCAAGTGATACACAAGTTTATTTATTTATTTTCAACAATGCTATATATAGCACAAACTTTTTAACTAATTTTTTAAGAGACTAGTCCCGTTTAAACATTTCCATACTTTCCAAGTGAAAACAAAACATGAGCACAAATTCTGCCTGCAACCTTTCACTACTACAATGTAAGACTCTACCCCTATGAGCACATTCGAAAGGCTGTGCCAGCATATCTCGAGATTGACGCATGCACCGCTATGACAGGAACGTCGCCTAACCCAGTGGGCAGGTTCCACCACAAGAAACTTAACCAATTGGCCTAGGATCATTTCTCTATGGCATTACATCCCTGTTTCTACTAAAACTAAAAGTGATAATTTATCACTGTCAACTAAAAATAGATTCTGCTATGAAAATCATTTTTATTATCAGTTCAATCGAGGAACTAGCGGTGAAGACCGGACCTGGGTATAAAACTAAAACTCTAACTCCCTCATCCTCACCCTAACTAAGGTATAAACACATATAAATCTATAACTAAGTTATACGTGATCCAAGGAGTATCAAATTCTTACTACAATTGAAGCATATAATAATTAGAGTATGAAATTCTTACTACAATTGAAGCATATAATAATTAGTGTATCATAAAAATTTCACCACAATTGGACCACAAAAATTGCAATTATGAATTTTTATAATTAATTATATGTAACGATCTCGATTTTCCTCGAAGGAAAAATCCACAGATGTGAAATATAACATGATAGTCCTGAAGATCATCTCATCGCATTATCAAAATTGCAGTCGTTAATCATTGTCATACACGAATTTCTGAATTAAAGAGTACATTAAGAAGTCTAATTTATGTATTACATCGCCTTCTGGGCGGAATCACACGAGCACGCAGCAGAAAGAACAGCGAAGGGAAGCGTAGATCTTCAGCATCTCTGACTTGAGCGCAGCACGAAACCCTACTCCTCCGGGTCGACGTCTTCGAACTCGCCCTCCGGCTCGTCACCTGAATCCAAAAATTTTCAGTACGATTTGTACTGGCCACTGGCTCCCACCCTATGCTTTGCATACTGCTTTGTGGAAAGTGGTATGCAAGGGGTAGAGAAAAGGGCTTATATCTGGCTGTAGGTTTTACTATGCAGGTTTATTATTAAGTAAGTAGTATAAAACATATATAAGTTGCTTCTAAGGTTTTAACACATTTCTCACACACATCCATACCATCCACACACATCTCACCACATACTCTCACACTATCTAGGCGGCAAGACGACTCCCTCTCGTCATTGCCTCAGCGGCTCACAGCCGGACCTACAAAACCCAGGGGAGAAAAGAAAGGACTCATCTCTCTAAAGCAAGCGAGGCGTAGGTCACAAGATGTCCATAACCGGGGACACGGCTATACGTATAGATCGATCAACTCTGCAGAGTGTGTACACCTGTACCCACAAGATCGCCATCATCGACGTTGCGCAACGCCTAGGCTGATAACGGGTTGTCTCCTGATCCGGAACGACACCATCCTGCCACTCAGCCCTGGGGCTCCCCGGCGCACCGGCAAACTGAGACTGGGAGACGCAGCACCTGGCCAACGTGGTACTGCGCATCTAGGATGGTACGGTCCCCACGACGGCACCACCCACCCTCATCACCTAACAACCTGGCAGTAATGGCATCGCCCAAACCGATCAACATCCGCACCCCGCCCATTTAGGGACGAGTGGTGTGCACGAATAAAGCTCATGGTTCCGATTCCCTTGCTATTCCAGATCCTAGGTGTGATCAGACAGGCCATCTTCCACAGGTGGGTCCTCCCCGTGCCATCACAACACCTCTATCCCGGGGCTCGCCCCGGGATCTCCTCCAACACACATGTACCCGCCACAGGTACATCTCGTGAGGATGCCCAGGTCGCACCCCCGGCAAGACTCGTCCCCTGGACTCGTCGTAGAACCTGCCCGATCGACTCGACCCTCACCACACACCCAAGACACACGTCAAGATCTCCCCACTTATTACCATCACATTTTAGTGGCACACCGTGCCTAATCCACACACAAGCAAGTCCTCTAATCATCAAAGTAAAAGTATGAATAGAGCATGTGATGTGGTATATATATATATAAGTGGTGTCTATCCTATAAGCGGGTGTGCAGGGGATAGGTTGTGACAAGGTAATGGCTTTGCAAACAAACTACCATGCAACCTATTCAGAGCAACTTGCATAAAGTAAAGCGCTAGCATTCTACTCAGTAACATGATATGTCTATTTGGTTCTACGATGGTGGGTGGGACGTGGCACCTGTCCAGTCGGCGTCGGCGTCCTCTGTGTAGTCTGGGTCCTCCTCCTCAGCTGTCGGCAACTCCGGGTCTAAAACCGCAACACGAACCGTGACTTAGACAAAACTACAGATTATCACGAAGAAGCAAAAGAGAACGAAAAGACCCGAATACACCCAAACACAAGCCTATGACCTAGGGTTTGATTTTAGAAGAATTTGTACACCAAGTTTATATTTTTCCGAAATCACATGCATTTTCCCTGATTTTTCTAAGTTCCAAAAAATCATCAAATTTTAGATGGAAAAAAAGGGGCAATGGAACTCGGGCCGGCTGGCTGCTCTACTTGGCCTAGAAACAAGCTTGCGGCTGCTGGGCTGCGGCCTCCCTCGGCTGGGCCGCGTCGGCGCAAAGGCCCACGCGCACACGGCCCATCTCCTGCTCCCTCCTCTTTCCACCTCCCTCCCTTCCTTGGGCCTGCACTGTGCCGGAGGCCCACTTCCTCTTCCTTCTGCTGGCCCGCGGGACACTGGGGTCGGCTCACGGCGGACTGAATCCACCCATCCCCCCCCCTTTCCTTCTCTTCCGCTCCCTTGGTCCACGGTGGACCTCTCGCCTGCCGCTTCCCCGCCTCTGCTCTACTCCAGCGCGGATGCGCCGAGTCGCACGCGCATGAGCACGGTGCTCCCGGCGCTGCTCTCCCTCGTGCGCGGGCGCGCCGCCATATGCCATCGCTTCTGGGCTCCTGACCTCGTTCTCCTCCCACTGCTGCTGCTCTTGGCCTCGGCGGCGCGGTGGACGGCTGCAGCGGCGACGCAGCGAGGTGCGCCGCAAGTCGTCGTGACGACACCGTCGGCTCCGGCTCCAGGGTGTTTGGAGGACGTGCGAGGCTTGGGTTGGGAACCGCGAGGCTCGGTGAAGTCTCTTCCCCGCGGCGTCGTGTGGCGTAACGCCGGTTGCTGTGCCATGACAGCGGGCGGGGGTCTGGGGGCACCTACATGCCTAGCTGGACGCTCGGCTGGGCTCGTGTAACTGTGGCGCGGCTCGACGGCCCCTCCTCGGCAAGCGAGGTGACCGGAGACAGGTGGACGTGTTCGGCACGGTGGACGGCTGTGCTCGCGCAATGCGACTGTGCGAACGAGGCGGACGCGGCGAGCTTGGTTCTTTGGGTGGTGGAGGTTGTCGTGCGGTGTTTAGTTGCACTGGTGAGGTGGCGAGGGCGGCGGTGTAGGTGGTAGAGGCTCTCGGACTCAGAACCGGCGGAAACATGACCTCGCCACGACAGGGTATGGCCATGGTGAGCGCGGACGCCAGAGCGGTCAGGGTTCGGCGACTCACCGTGGGTGGCGGGGTAGCTAGGCTAGCGGTGCAGGTCGAGGTGAGGCCGTGGCGAGTCGGTGCTGTGACGTGCAGAGCCGCAATGCCGGCGTGGTCGTCGACGCGGTTCGTCCTCCGGCGAGCTCGGACGGTGCCGTGCAGCAGCTTCCTCCTCCTTCTCCCTTCCTTCCTTTCCTCCTCTCTTCTTGTTGTGGTTTTGCGAGGCCACACGTGTGGCAGCGGCTAGGGGGGAGGGCACTGGTGCAAAGGGGGGGCTCCGCCTTATATAGGTCGAGCCGGCCATGGCGATCGGCGGACGGTGGGATGCGACGCGGGGGTACGTGGAGGGTGATCCAGAGCCGCAGCTAGGGTTTTCGGGAGTGGGGCGAGCTCAGGCGCACCACGGCGCGTCCAACTCGAACGGCGGCTCTGCAGCGGCGTCATGGCCTGTGTTAGCATCGGCGGCGTCAGCAGGCTTGGCGCCAAGCGGGAGCGGGAGCGGTTGCGAGGGGAAGCGCGAAGTGTGGCGCGTCAGCGGCTTCCAGGTGGGGTCACGCGGGTGGGGACAAAAGCGGTTAGAGGCAGCACCGGCGCTACCCTGCTTCCTCTGCCCTGCCGCGGGAAGCAGAGGAGATGTGGAAAAGGTGGGAGGAAGGGGATGACAAGCGGGACCCATGGGTCCACCTGTCAGCGGCGCTGAGAGAGAGGGTGGCGAGCGCTGAGGCGCGCTGCTTGGCTGGGTTGTGTCCTCCTGGGCCGGCGCGCAAGCGAGGGTGGAACTGGGCTGGGTGGCTGCCGGCTGGCTGGCTGGGCTGGCTTGCTGGTCCAGACGATGGGCTGGCTGGTTGGCCGGTTTGCTTGGGCTGGCAGGCAGGGATGGCTTGCTTGCGGGCTGAGCTCTCTCCCTTTTCCTTTTCCTTTTCCTATTCTTTTCTCTTTCATTTCCAAACAAGTTCATTAGGGTTTTGATTAGCAACACATAAACCCAAAAGAAGCAACTTAGGGTTAAGCTAAATAACATGTTATGCAACTAAGACTACCACTAATGGGTTCTACTTGTGCAACTAGGAAGGGTTTCCTTTTATGCAAACACCATATGGTCCTATCTAAGAAAATTTTTAAAAAGTTGTGATTTTCGTGTGTTTTGAAAATTCGGGTTGTTACGGTCCTTCCCCTCATTGGAATCTCGTCCCGAGATTTAAAGCGAGACGTACCTTTCGAAGAGGTAGGGGTACAACAACCGGAGCTTAGACTCCTTCTCCCAAGTGGCTTCGCGTTCAGTGTGGTTGCTCCACTGAACCTTGCACATGGGTATGGTGGAGCTTCTGGTTTCTTTGGTGGCTCTGTCAAGAATCAGAACCGGGTGCTCCTTGTACTCCAGAGTGTCTTGCAGATCGAGAACCTCAGAGGAGATCTGCTCACTGGTAGCTTCAAGCACTTACGCAGCTGAGACACATGGAATACTGGGTGCACTCCCGTGAGTTCTTTGGGGAGCTCCACTTTGTAGGCCAACTTACCTATCCTCTCACCGATGCGGTAAGGTCCCACAAACCTTGGTGTTAGCTTTCCTTTCACGTAAAAACGGGAGGTGCTCCGAAGTGGTGACACTTTGAGATACACGAAGTCCCCCACTTTGAACTCCAAGTCCCGCCTTCTTTTATCGGCATAGCTCTTCTGTCAACTCTGTGCGATCTTTAGGTTTTCTCGCACCTGAGCGACCCCTTCTTCGGCATCCTTGATCTTTGCAGGGCCAAAGAAAGACCTTTCACCAGGTTCAGACCACATCAGCGGAGTTCTGCAAGGTCTCTCATACAAGGCCTCGAACGGAGACATCTTGAGACTAGCTTAAAAGTTGTTGTTGTAGGAGAACTCTGCGTGAGGTAAGCATTTCTCCCAATCCGAGCCATACTTCAAGACACAAGCCCGGAGCATGTCCTCCAAGATCTGGTTTACCCTTTTTGTCTGACCATCAGTCTGGGGATGGTATACTGTGCTATAGTCCAGATGGGTACCAATAGCCTTGTGGAGTGATTTCCAGAACTGAGATACGAACTGGGTGCCTCGATCGGACACGATACGGCTTGGTGCCCCGTGGAGTCGAAGGATGTTCTCGATATAGAGATCTGCCAGCTTATTAGATGAGTAGTCGGTCTTGACTGCCACAAAGTGTGCTACCTTGGTCAGACGATCGACCATCACCCATATGGAGTTATGCCCTTTTGGGGATCTTGGTAGACCGACTATGAAGTCCATGGATATGTTGTCCCACTTCCAGACAGGAACTTCCAAGGGCTTCAAGAGTCCGGCGGGTCTTTGGTGCTCAGCTTTGACTCGATTACAGATATCGCATTGAGCCACATAGCCTGCAATTTCAGCTTTCATGCCTTTCCACCAGAAATGCCTCTTCAAGTCAGCATACATCTTGACACCCCCTGGGTGGATACAATACCTGGAATCATGTGCTTCTAACAAGATTTCATCACGCAAGGCTCGATCGGCGGGCACGCAGATCCTTGTCTTGTACCAGATGGTTCCCTGATCATCCTCCCTGAACTCCGGGCATTTTCCTAGCCCCATCAGACCCCTGATTTCTTGCATTTCCGGGCATTTTTGTTGTTGCTTGCGTATCCGATCTGTGAGGTTATACTGGATGCAAAGCTCATGCAGCAAGTTTGAGGGTATTATCTCAAGTTGGAGATCCTCCAATTCCTGATTTAGTTCTGGAGGTAGGGTACTTGTGATCATGGTGTGGCAGTAGCTCTTGCGACTTAGGGCATCAGCGACTACGTTGGCTTTCCCAGGGTGGTAAAGTATCTCCAGATCGTAGTCCTTGATCAGCTCAAGCCATCTTCGCTGCCTCATGTTCAGATCTTCCTGAGTGAAGAAGTACTTCAGGCTCTTGTGATCTGTATAGATCTCGCATTTATTCCCAACCAGGTAGTGCCTCCAAATCTTCAGAGCGTGCACAACAGCCACAAGCTCAAGATCGTGGGTCAGGTATCGTTGCTCATGCTCTTTCAGTTGGAGAGAGGCATATGCGATAACCCTTCCATGTTGCATCAGGACACAACCTAAGCCTTGCCTCGAAGCATCACAGTATACAACGAAGGCTTGCCCAATGTCGGGTAGTGCTAGCACTGGAGTGGTAGTGATCTTTGTTTTGAGTGTTTGGAAGCTCTCTTCGCACTCGGGCGTCCACTCAAACTCATTGGTCTTCTTCAACAGGTTGGTCATGGGCTTGGCTATCTTGGAAAAGTTCTCAATGAACCGACGGTAATAACCCGTCAATCCCAAGAAACTCCTGATATCAGTCACACTGCGGGGTTGTTCCCACTCCTTCACAGCCTCAATCTTGGCCGGGTCCACTGCAACTCCCTCAGCGGTAAGTAGGTGGCCCAAGAATGCGACTTCTTCAAGCCAAAATTCGCACTTACTGAACTTGGCATATAGTTGGTTCTGCTTTAGCTTCTCGAGCACAGCTCTGAGGTGAAGCTCATGCTCCTCTGCGATGGCTGAATAGACTAGAATGTCATCAATGAACACCACCACGAACTTGTCAAGCTCGTTCATGAACACCTTGTTCATCATATTCATGAAGTATGTGGGGGCATTCGTGAGGCCGAAGGACACCACAGTGAACTCATAATGTCCATACCTTGTGACAAAGGTCGTCTTAGGAATGTCCTCGTTCCTAATCTTCATCTGATGGTACCCAGAATGAAGGTCAATCTTGGAGAAGAACTTAGCATTCCTCAGCTGATCCAACAAGTCATTTATCCAAGGCAACGGATACTTGTTCTTGACTGTGACCGCATTCAGGTTCCGGTAGTCAATACACATCCTCATGGAACCATCCTTCTTCTTCACAAATAGCACAGGGGAAGCACTTGGTCTGATATACCCCTTCTCTGTCAGCTCTTCCAGCTGCTTCTTCAACTCTCCCAACTCATCTACCGACATGCGGTAAGGCCTCTTAGCAATAGGGCATGTAGTTGGCAGGAGGTCGATCACGAACTCGACAACCCGATCCGGTGGCATTCCCGGCAACTCCTCTGGAAACACATCCGGGTACTCACATACCACTGGCACTTCCTCCAACTCCTTGGTTTCAAGGGTACACAACATAGAGACAGTTTTCCCCTTGCTGGGCTCACATCGAACCACTTGGCCACTCGGGTGTGTGATCATCACGTACCTGGGTGAGCATGATATCACACCCTTGTGCTGAGTCAACCAATCCATTCCCAGGATAACATCTAATCCATCAGAGGGTAGTAAGGTAAGATCAGCTAGAAAGGTGTGTCCCTCAATGGTAATGCTCACATCCTTGCATCTGTGGGTGCATCTGATGTTCCCCAAAGGTGAGTGAGTGTCTATGGGTACCTGACGAGGGATTACTGGAGGACCATACTCCCGTACGAACTTAGTAGAGATATATGAACAAGTAGCTCCTGAATCAAACAGCACGGATGCCTTGGCACCGTGTACTAAGAACATACCGTACACCACGTCGGTAGCTGCCTGAGCGTCCTCAGCTGTCAAGTGCGCGAGGCGGCCACGGGTAGGTCTAGTAGCTCCCTTGTAACGGGTGCCCTGAGCCTGCCTAGCGGGGGCCAGTGTCGGTGGAGCGGTCGTCTGGTTGGGGCAGTTGGCGATCCTGTGACCCGGTAGGCCACAGCCGAAGCAAGTGAAGGGCACACTGCCTGTAGCGGTGGGCGCAGGTGCCTTCCACGAGCTGGTACCTGACACGGGGAGAATCAGCGGAGGGCGGGCCGGAGCGGGGTGGTGGTAGTTGGCGGTGTGGGTACCACCTCCACGGCTCGAACCACGCACAGCTCCCTGAGGAAGACGGGGGCTGGACGGGGGCTGCCCACTCACTCGTGGCCTCTGGCGGCCCGAGGAGCGAGAGGTAGCCTCCGCACTGCGCTTCTTCTCCTTGAAGAACACGTTAGCCTCCAGACGGTCCTTCTCAATCTCCAGCATCTTGTCGATCATCTCCCTCAAGGTGTAACTGGGGTTACCCGAGAGAGCCAGCTTGAGACAAGGGTTCAGCCCCTTGCGGAAGTAGTACATCTTCTTCTTCTCAGTGTCACTCTCAGAGGGAGCATACTGCATCATGCGGGTGAAGCGGTTCACATACTCATGAATCCTCTCAGAGCCCTGAGAGATGTTGTGGAACTCCTCCGCTTTGGCCTTCATAGCACCATCAGGGATATGGTACTCACGGAAAGCCTCAGTGAACTCCTCCCAGGAGATGTGAGCAGGGTCGAGGTGGGAGTCACTGAAACGGTCCCACCATGCGTGTGCTGCGCCAGTGAGCTGCTGAGCTGCAACCCCAACGCACTCCTAGTCGGAGCAAGTGGTAAGGTCTAGCTTCTTCTCGATCTCCCGTAGCCAGTCCTCGGCGCCAATGGGATCGCTGTCAGTGTCGTCGAAGGTAGGCGGCCTCAGCTTGAGGAACCCCTCCAGCTTCCTCTGGAAGTCATTCTGAAAGCCTCCATTGCGCCTCAGCAGGTTCTCAGCAAGGGCCTCGATGATGCGAGTCTGGCGATCCATCACCTCCGTCAGAAGCGGGGGTGGTGGTGGCGGTGGGTCTGCTCCAGCCGGAGCATCCTCAGTGGGCGGGGGAGGTGGTGGTGGAAGGTCCTCCCCAGGTAGGGGTCCTCCAGTGGTGGGGTAGGAGAGAGGGGTGCCTCCTCGTTGAGGTTGAGGGGGATGGCTCCCATGCGTCCATGACCACGGTCGCGACCACGACCACGTGCGGCCAGTGCGGGGGAAGGGGAACGGCGACCCAAATGTTCAGAACGGCAAGTCGACATCCTTCTGTAAGACATAAGGGTTAGGAGATCGTGCATCGATTATTATTTAGTTAAAGTAATTAACTAGCCATACAGTCAAGCAAAGAACCATAACAACCATAAAATGTGATAACAAGCAAGCATCCATTACATGGGTTCATTACATGGCGACGTCCCTAGCAGCTACGCTAGAAGATTCGCGAGAACGCTCTACACGCAGGTAGGCTCAAAAGGTGGACAATCTACTCTACTATCTGAGTGGGTCATGTCTCACGGTCACGCAGGACCAACTCAGCTCTACTGCTCCTACATTATTCACGAAACATGACTGAACTAGACTGAGTAGCTAATATTGTTGTTGTCGATGGAGGGAGACTGTGGCTGGTCCATCGCCACGATCTGCTCAGGAGTCTTGTGGAGACGCGAGACGTACTCCACGGCGTAGAGGAACTCCTCCGTCGGTGGTGGCTCGGGGTACCCGTCCGTGGGACACGCCATCAGGTTGAGGCGGGTAGGTGGTAGAACGAACTTCTCCTTGCGGATCTCCTTCCGGTACTTCACCGGCAGCAACGCCTGAAGCTCCTTGTACTCCTGGACGCGTCTAGTGTCGGAGTCACACCCAACCCTCTAGAGCCCTGTCCACCTTCTCCTTGACGAACTTAGTAAGCTTCATGGAGGCGATCAGGTGCTCCGTGTTGTATGCGGCATTGTAGCACACCTGCATCAACTCCTATTGTGCTAGGTTGCATTGGGCCTGCAGCCTCATCTGGTTGAAGTCGATCCTCATTTCCTTCTCATGGTAGCTGGCCAAGGCAGCATTCTTGTCATCGAGGACCCTCTGGAGCTCAAACACCTTGCTGTCCAGGTAGTCGTTCCTCAGCCCGAGATCACCTGCCTTGTTCTGCAGATCCTTGATCTCCCTCTTGTACGCCTTCGCACGGAACGCGAAAGCGCACTCACGACATCCAAGCTCCTGCTGAAGCTCGTGAACCGTCTTCTGCAGCTCCTTACTCTTCTGCGCCTCCTCCAGGAATGCCTTGTCCGCATCGAAGAGCATGTTGCGGTAGACGCGGTTCCTATGCTCCACCTCCAGAATGTACCGATCCTGGTGCATGATGTACCGCCCGGACATGCGGACGCAAGGGTCCACCTCGGCGGCGCCAGCACGGTCGGCGTCGGTGAGCGGTTCCCAAGCGCGCTTGGAGAGGTCCAAGGCACGTGGAAGAAGGCTGAAGCGGTCGTCCTTGAGGCGCTCGTACGCGTCTCGCATCACGTGACGGAGTGCCGTGTGGGAGACGGACTACACGCAAGCGTCGATGGAGGTCTCCACCTCCAGCTCAGTGAAGGCCTGCAGCTCCGGTACCGTCTCACTCGCGGGGGCTGTGAGAGAGATCACCACGTGACCCTCTATGCCACCGTCTGGTGAGGGCTTGCCCCGGCAGCTGTACACGAGGCTCTCAGCGGCAACGCCCAACTCAGCGAGCACCTCGCAAAGGACGAGGGCGAAACCTCCGTGGGCCGTCCCATCGAACGTGACCTCAGCGGAGTCATGCTACACGGGGCCGAGAGGCTGGTGCTGAGAAGGGCCCTCCATCTGCATAGATGTCAAGGTTGAGTTAAGAGACAGTTCATACAAGGTAAGCCATGCATAAAAAGATGCAGGGTCGGCAGGTTAACCAAAAGGAGTTTCTTTTTAGTGTGTTAAGGCTTGTCCAATCCTAAGGGTTTCGTCCTAAGGTCAAGTATGGCTCTGATACCAACTGTAACGATCTTGATTTTCCTCGAAGGGAAAATCCACAGATGCGAAATATAACACGATAGTCCTGAAGATCATCCCATCGCATTATCAAAATTACAGTCGGTAATCATTGTCATACACAAATTTCTGAATTAAAGAGTACTTTAAGAAGTCTAATTTATTTATTACATCGCCTCCTGGGCGGAATCACACAAGCACGCAGCAGAAAGAACAGCGAAGGGAAGCGTAGATCTTCAGCATCTCCGACTTGAGCGCAGCACGAAACCCTACTCCTCCGGGTCGACGTCTTCGAACTCGCCCTCCGGCTCGTCACCTGAATCCAAAATCTTTCAGTACGATTTGTACTGGCCACTGGCTCCCACCCTATGCTTTGCGTACTGCTTTGTGGAAAGTGGTATGCAAGGGGTAGAGAAAAGGACCTATATCTGGCTGTAGGTTTTCCTATGCAGGTTTATTATTAAGTAAGTAGTATAAAACATATATAAGTTGCTTCTCAAGTTTTAACACATTTCTCACACACATCCATCCCATCCACACACATCTCACCACATACTCTCACACTCTCTAGGCGGCAAGACGACTTCCTCTCGCCATTGCCTCAGCGGCTCACAACCGGACCTACAAAACCCAGGGGGGAGAAAAGAAAGGACTCATCTCTCTAAAGCAAGCGAGGCGTAGGTCACAAGATGTCCATAATCGGGGACACGGCTATACATATAGATCGATCAACTCTGCAGAGTGTGTACACCTGTACCCACAAGATCGCCATCATCGACGTTGCGCAACCCTAGGCTGATAACGGGATGTCTCCTGATCCGGAACGACACCATCCTGCCACTCAGCCCAGGGGCCCCCCGGCGCACCAGTAAACTGAGACTGGGAGACGCAGCACCTGGCCAACGTGGTACTACGCATCTAGGATGGTATGGTCCCCACGACGGCACCACCCACCCTCATCACCTAACAACCTGGCAGTAATGGCATCGCCCAAACCGATCAACATCCGCACCCCGCCCATTCAGGAACGAGTGGTGTGCACGAATAAAGCTCATGGTTCTGATTCCCTTGCTATTCCAGATCCTAGGTGTGATCAGACAGGCCATCTTCCATAGGTGGGTCCTCCCCCGTGCCATCACAACACCTCTATCCCGGGGCTCGCCCCGGGATCTCCTCCAACACACATGTACCCGCCACAGGTACATCTCGTGAGGATGCTCAGGTCGCACCCCCGGCAAGACTCGTCCCCTGGACTCGTCGTAGAACCTGCCCGATCGACTCGACCCTCACCACACACCCAAGACACACGTCAAGATCTCCCCAGTTATTACCATCACATTTTAGTGGCACACCGTGCCTAATCCACACACAAGCAAGTCCTCTAATCATCAAAGTAAAAGTATGAATAGAGCATGTGATATGGTATATATATATATATATAAGTGGTGTCTATCCTATAAGCGGGTGTGCAGGGGATAGGTTGCGACAAGGTAATGGCTTTGCAAACAAACTACCATGCAACCTATTCAGAGCAACTTGCATAAAGTAAAGCGGTAGCATTCTACTGAGTAACATGATATGTCTATTGGGTTCTACGATGGTGGGTGGGACGTGGCACCTGTCCAGTCGTCGTCGGCGTCCTCTATGTAGTCTGGGTCCTCCTCCTCAGTTGTCGGCTCCTCCGGGTCTAAAACCGCAACACGAACCGTGACTTAGACAAAACTACAGATTATCACGAAGAAGCAAAAGAGAACGAAAAGACCCGAATACACCCAAACACAAGCCTATGACCTAGGGTTTGATTTTAGAAGAATTTGGACACCAAGTTTGTATTTTTTCCGAAATCACATGCATTTTCCCTGATTTTTCTAAGTTCCAAAAAATCATCAAATTTTAGATGGAAAAAAGGGGCAAGGGAACTCGGGCCGGCTGGCTGCTCTACTTGGCCCAGAGACAAGCTTGCGGCTGCTGGGCTGCAGCCTCCCTCGGCTGGGTAGCTAGGCTAGCGGTGCAGGTCGAGGTGAGGCAGTGACGAGTCGGTGTTGTGACGTGCAGAGCCGCTACGCCGGCGTGGTCATCGGTGCGGTTCCTCCTCCGACGAGCTCGGACGGTGTCGTGAAGCGGCTTCCGCCTCCTTCTCCCTTCCTTCCTTTCCTCCTCTCTTCTTGCTGTGGTTTGGCGAGGCCACAGGTGTGGCGGCGGCTAGGGGGCAGGGCACTGGTGCAAAGGGGGGGCTCCGCCTTATATAGGCCGAGTCGGCCATGGCGATCGGCGGATGGTGGGATGCGACGCGGGGGTACGTGGAGAGTGATCCAGGGCTGCGGCTTGGGTTTTCGGGAGCGGGGCGAGCTCAGGCGCGCCGCAGCGCGTCCAACTCGAACGGTGCGGCGGTCAAAAGGTGCTCTGCGGCGGCGGCACGGCCTGTGCTGGCGTCGGCGGCGTCAGCAGGCTTGGCGCCGAGCGGGAGCGGTTGCGAGGGGAAGCGCAAAGTGTGGCGCGTCGGCGGCTTCCAGGTGGGGTCGCGCGGGTGCGGACAAAAGCGGTTAGAGGCAGCACCGGCGCTGCCCTGCTTCCTCTGCCCTGCCGCGGGAAGCAGAGGAGATGGGGAAAAGGTGGGAGGAAGGGGATGACAAGCGGGACCCACGGGTCAACCTGTCAGCGGCGCTGAGAGAGAGGGTGGCGAGCGCTGAGGCGTGCTGCTCGGCTGGGTTGTGTCCTCCTGGGCCGGCGCGCAGGCGAGGGTGGAACTGGGCTGGGTGGCTGTCGGGTGGCTGGCTGGGCTGGCTTGCTGGTCCAGACGATGGGTTGGCTGGTTGGCCGGTCTGCTTGGGCTGGCAGGCAGGGATGGCTTGCTTGCGGGCCGAGCTCTCTCCCTTTTCCTTTTCCTTTTTCTATTCTTTTCTCTTTCATTTCCAAACAAGTTCATTAGGGTTTTGATTAGCAACACATAAACCCAAAAGAAGCAACTTAGGGTTAAGCTAAATAACATGCTATGCAACTAAGACTACCACTAATGGGTTCTACTTGTGCAACTAGGTAGGGTTTCCTTTTATGCAAACACCATATGGGCCTATCTATGAATTTTTTTAAAAAGTTGTGATTTTCGTGTGTTTTGAAGACTCGGGTTGTTACATTATAGAAAAACATAGATCTAAATCTACAACAAAAACTTTTGACTCAAGCATATCATATTATATGTCCAGTGTGTAGATCTACTCATGTGGAGTCCAACAAAATTGAATTTTCTATTTTACGATTTTTCTATGATTTATTATATTTTTTTCAAAGATTGAACCGAAATAAATAAAAAAGAAAAATGCAAAATCACCCTCAAAACTGCCTAGAGGGTGTTGTTTGGCCGGTTTTAATAGTTAAGGGGGTAGAATAACAGGTTTTATAGTTCAGAGGGTTAAGTAGTCCACCCCTTATATTAGTTGAGCGGGTTATGTAGACTTTTTCCGGGATTTATACTAGCGGCCGGGTCACCTCACCTACCACCTATAACATTACTAACGGTGTTTCCTTAAGTGAGTTGCTAGTGCAAACATGCTAGAATTGAAATATGGTAGAATTGTATACTTATGCGCTAGCTTCCTTGTTTCACCTCACCTACCACAACGATAATTCCTTTCCCTGCTGCAGCACCTATATGACCGCTACGAGCACATCCACCGCGTCACTGGCCTTGGCCTTCTCCAGTCACGGCCTTCCCGTCCAGATGTCACGCGCCCACTCCGCCTCACAGCTATGGCACGCCCATTCCACACCGCTTGCTCCAGCCCATCCTACGCCACTCGCTCCAGCCTGTCACGCACACCGCCCACCACCGGCGAGTGTAAGGCCGGTGTTGGTAGCGGTGGTGGTGGTGCTCGTGCACCATCGGCTCTGAGCCCGACGGCAGGAATCGCCCAGCTCGACGGTGGATGTTGTCGGATTCCCTCGATCCACGTGTGTAGAAGTAAATTAGGATAAATTTAGTTTAGATTCCACTCCAATCTACCTAACAAACTTGGATTGATACGAATACGGCTTTAATGGGAAACAAATGTGGAAAGAATTACACATATGGTTCAAATGGAACTACCAACGTTTGGTTTATATATATGACATAATAATAAACATATAAATGAATAAAGCAACATAAATTTACTTTAGAGGATGCATGATCGGAGGCCGGCCATGGATAATCCACGCAGCCGAGCCAAATTAATTGGCTTTAGTTATTTGTCATCAAGACAGGAGGCTCCCGGTGTAAAAGGCCATTCTACCATGGAACCCCTCTTCCATCTCCATGAAGTCTGTAAAAGCCTTGGTGCTAGAGTTGTACAACTGAAGGATATAGCAAGCGTAACTCCCATTGTTCCTTGCTTTCCAGAACAGGTTCAACAACATTAGTTTTGTACCATCACCACCCAAGACCTCCAATGGCATACTAGACAATAACAAGCTTCCGGGCATCTGTATCGTATACTCATTGACCCAAATGCCCCTTTTAGGGTCCTTCAAGAGCCATATGTTAGCATAGTGGTCACCAAAAAAAGTGAAATGTCGTACGTTGTGGACCACGCACAATGTCCCCTTAAGTTCGGCTAGGGCAATGCTCCATTGGTGTGCATCCTCCTTGCGCCCCAATGTTGGGCCTTTGATCATCTCCGCCTCCCACTCTTCGCTCTCGAGGTCGAAAGCGACGATGCGAATCCTCTCAGCATCAAAGGAAGGCATGAAGTAGAGGACGCCATTGACCGTGGCCTTGCGTTCGTATGGACAAATGGGGCCGAAGCGGACTGGGCCCCATGGCCTGTGCCTCCATGTCGGCTCTGCAGCGCCGCCGCCGCCGCCGTCGTCCATGACCGTGGCCACCTCGCAGCGTGATATGCTGATGCGGAGGACCTTGTAGTCGCCGGACGGCGCGGCACGGCCAAAGCTGTAGTCGCTCACTGCGGTCCATGCTGCCCATCCTCTGGCCGACGGGGGCGGCAAGGGGTAGTTGGTGCCGCCGACGACGGTGGACGCGCGCCCGGACGCCGGATCGATGATCATGGCACCGAGCTGCTGCCTCCTGTCGACGAATACGAGGTCGAGGCGTGTGGCCGCCAGCGATGCGGTGCCGCTGACGTCGAACACCCTGAGGACGCCGCCGTGCTTGTCCAGCAGCCGCAGCTGTTGCTCCGGTTCGGATCCGAACATGGCGACGACGATCGGGCCGGCGCGGGATCGCTGCGCGGCGACGAAGGCCGCGTCGGAGATGAGGGCGCGCCACGCCTTGCACACGCACCGGAACCGGCACAGGTCCTTCGCCGGCAGCCTGGATAGCACGTCGAAGACGACGTCCTCAGGCAGTGAGAGGCTGTCGCCGTTGCTGCAGTTGTCGCCTTCGCCGTCACGTTTCATTGTCGCTGCGCGCTCGTATCCTAGGATTCGTCCGCCGCCACCGCCTCCAGAGTTTTTCTAGGGCATCTTTCGTCGCTACTGGCCTGGCATGTATATGGGCCTGGACCACCAGCGGGCTCCTGAGATCGGGCTCTTCTTCTTTTTCATTACGTTGCCTTCATACATCGGTTGTGCACTTGCCTGTTGGTTGTGGGCCATCACGGGTTAACGGTTGTGAATGCAACACAAATCTTCTATTTATTATTACTAGTATAATATCCGTGGTAACGCTACGGACAAATCAAATAAACAAAATATTTGTAAGGATATATTTGTTTGCCAATCAACAAGATCTAAACTTGGTAAGAAAATATTTGTTTTCACATGTTTGGCATCATATGCTTGGAAGAATGGCACGTGATAAGCCAATAGTCAATACAAGTTTGTTTTCTTTTCATTTGGACTAACAAAAATGATAAGCTGGCTACACACATGCATACCTCTATAAAGCAAGGCTAAATCCACAATCGTCTGAAGCTCAAAATACAACTACTAAAAAGAAAAGTGTTTGATCTCTCCTCGAACACTACGTACGACAATATCAGCCAAATTGATTGATCTTGAAACCGCCTTGAACCACGAGTCTGATTACTCCTTCCTGCGCGCCCCATCCAATTTTGAGCGGAATTATGTCGTGTTCTCCGTATGCAAGCCTGCAAATACCTGCTATTTAATCCAGACTCCAGCAGCTAACCGAGCAGCATATGCAGCTTCAAGGGCTCTGGTCTCAGCCGGTCTGACAACAGGGCTGCCTAACAAATAAGCATGCAGTAGGAAGTAGCAAGCTATCGTCAGTCATCCAATGCACAATTTAAGAGATTTTAGTTTTTCACAATTACAAAGGGGAACTGTTTGGCGACCACACCAATTTTCTCTGAATTACTGATAATCTTTAGCACAATCTCAACATAAACTCCTAATACATCAAGTGTTGGCTTATCCTACCAGCAACACCTTACCAGGCGTCACCAGTTTGGACTGCATCCTTGACAGCATCCACATTTTCCATTAACCATAATAATTTTAACCAGGCGTCAATTGTGACGAATAAGGCCTCACCAGTTTGGACTGCATCTCCTTGACAGCATCCACATTTTCCATCAACCATAATAATTTTATAGCACTGAAGTAGGTTGTACCGCCTGATAGCTCACTTTGTAATCTCCTATATTGTTGAAGCATTATAACAAGATATGACAATATAACAATTTTAATAGAAAACGAATGAATGATAAAAAGACAGACCTGCAAACAGCGCTTGTGCGAGCATCCATCCACATAATGGCATTATACAGTGGACGTCCAGTGGATTTACTCCACATAACAATGGTTTCCCTCTTATTTGTGAACCCAATGGTCTTCAAACCCTCTAACTGCATGCACAAATAGTAACACAGATTAATGTGTTCTTCCAGATTGCATGTGTCATTCCAGATATCATGTGAGTACATTCTCTATTAGCATCAGGGTAAAAAAGTTCATGCCTGGTGCCAGCAAATACGGCCGACGAAAAAAGGTGTCCCAAGAAAAGAAAAAGGTGAAATCAAAATACCTTAATACTGCAACAGCAATGCTACGCAGGCAGCCGCGTCCATCTATTGGGCTGCCCAGCTTCTTCATTGCTTTCGGCTGCTACATAGACAACAACCACCAATTCATGTGCCACCCTCCTCGTAAAAAAAACAATTAATGTGCCAAAAAGGGTAGGTGAAGAAAATACACTTTTATTCCCTATAAAAAACATAGGCCCAGCTCACTACCTATCAACATTTTGATTAACCACTTAGTGAGCACAACTAATCCTTTCTAGAGGCGCAAGATTATATTAATGGACTTCATTTCGTTGTACTGTTCTGAACCTTCTCCACCTAATATAAGTAAGATACAATCCCATAGGTGTTATCCAGGATTATGGAGCCAAACATATTGGTTGTCTCACGTCACCAGCTAGTACACAAAAGGGAGATACAGAAAAAGAATTTACAAATCATAAGAGATGAAGCACCTACTGTGAGCGCCAAGTAAACAAAAATGATTCAAGACAATGCAGCATGTAGATAAACTTTAACTAAAACTAATACCAAGAAGATGCCTTAAGGGGAAAAATACTAACTGCTCTTTCAATTCCTTAAATTGTATAAATTTGTTTCAAGATCATTTAATTCGGTACTAACTTCTGAATATTGCTTTTCATTCAATATCAGAAGTAACTCCGTTTCATTCTAATATTCTATCAAATAAATTCAACATTTTTGAAGTTTACACGCCCTAAATCTTCCCAAATAATTAGAAGTTAATGACCGGTGGACATCAATTTGGAAGAAACAAATGTGTCCTAAAAACTTCAGAGCAGCTGAAAAGAAGCTATGAGAACATGACAAGTCGCTGCTCAAACATGAAGAAAACAGAGCTAAGCTATGCAGTGCTAAAATACTGCTTATGCTGCCAACCAGTGGCCGAGCTGAGGCTGCAGTTTCAGAGAAAGCTGGGATCCAAGAAAGCACAGCAAGCTGCAGCGTTCAATTGTTGAACATAATAAAGACAAACCAATCAAGTAATATAATTATCATGTCATAGATTAACTTAAATTTGAAAAGTGAAAGAACATAAAAGCACTACCCTACATTCTTAACATATATATATATAATTTTGTTTACCAAAAATCTAAAAATAAAACTGACAGATAGAAAGTAAAGGAACAACATATCACCATGTAGGGATACAGTCATAGATGTCAATGCACCAAATTACTAACGAGCAATCAAACAAATCTGGATGGTGATGCCGTCAAATGGAGATTGGGGAAAATCAAGTAGATGCGGTAGCACTGACTTTTTTGCTTGCTTGCCTGCTTCTCTCGCGTTCGCCCCCACACACAAACCAACGCCAGTTGCCTTGCCAGCCACCAGGAAGCCCAACTGCCCAACTACTCTGAGCCATGAGACAGATAGAAAAAATGGACAATATCAAATTAGATTGCATAAACGCCTGGGGAAAAAAAAAACTCAAGTTAAGTTGTATAGTATATTGCCCGTGCTAACGCTACGGCAACATCTAGGGTAACACTATTAAACATCCATAGTATATCGCCTGCACTTTGCCGTTTTTTCTATGAGAGGTTATTAGTAGTGATATTGCTACTGCCCAGAAAAAATAGTCTATGAAAATAAAAGAAAAGAAAAACAAACATTAGCTGTTTACCATCTATGAAAATGCCAGGCAAAAACGAATTACAAACATTGCAGCCAATGCATGTCAGAAAAAATTCCACAAAGAAGTTGTTCCATCACCAGCAGTTGTGTTACATCTTTCATTCACAATAGGAGAGAGCTGAGTTTTTGCAAGTTCCACCAGAGGAAGCCAATAGCTGAGACAAAAGATATGCTAAGAGGGCAAAAAAATTATCTATTTTGCAATATCAGCAGCTTCAGGATTCATATGATGCTAGCAAAAAATTATCTATTTTCCAATATCAGCAGCTTCAGGATTCATATCGAAGCCTCTCCTAACGTTTATCAAAATTTGCCCCAAATCTACTTCTACTTTAACACAACATATCAGTGGAACTTTTGAATACAAATGCAATAATCTACTACAGGTTTGCATAAAAAAATATTACTTATCTGAATATCTGTAGATGGCGGCCTCGCATTCTTTGAAATTTGCCCCAAATCTACACCAATAATTTTTGCTTTCCTGGAACTAACATTAAGAAGAAAAAAAATTAATATGTCACTTGAATTCAGTAGATCTCCTGCCTTATCCTCGTTCCGCACACCCATGCCCACATCCAAAGAGAACAAAAAGAAGAGCAAGCAAGCCAATCAGTGGGAGAAGGGGAACACCGAAACCCACCTGGTCTTTGGCAAAATCAACGATGTGCAGTTGTCGATGGGGAGGACGACGGGGACCACCCTAGGAAGGGATGTAGGGGCACCAACTCTGTCCTCTGCTTTCGCTCTCGCTTCCCTCTGCTTCCACTCCATCATCAGTGGCCATCATGAGGAACTGAGGAGGCTAGCACATGGACAAGCGAGGATGGAGGGTAGCAGCCAGGAAGAGCTCCAGTGCCTGGATATAGAGGAGGATGTGTCGCACCTGCTTGATGAGGAAGGGAACCAGGCCACCCCAACCTCCTGGCTGCCATGGCTAGTTGGCTGACGGCCGTGGGGGGCACCGGCGGGTGAGCGCGCGAGGGCCCGGTTGCAGGCACCGGCTGGCCGCACGCCATCGCTCCATGGCGCCCTCTGCGCACCTCGCCCCTGCTAGCATCCCTTGGAAGCCGCCGCCCGCCGCCACGCCACGGTCGGCCGTGGGATCAGGCGCAAGTTCGTCTTGGCTGCACGCGATCTGGTGGTCGTCGACGCGTGGTGGTCGTCGACACGTGGCGGCCTGGTTGCTCGTCCGTGTCCCGTGGGGGAGGGATCGAGGAGTCGTCGCGGCATCTGTGGGGCAGAGATCGAGGAGTCGCGGCGCCGTGGGGTGGGCGCGAGACTGTTGAGGGGTCCGCCGTCCGCGTGGGATGAGTAATAAGCGATGAAGTTTGATCCAAATAACATGGGCCATTAAATTTGAGTGAGCAAGAGAAAGGAGAGTTTAGAGTTAATCCTGTGCGTTCGTTTTTAAACGTTGGTTGATTCTGGGTGTAATTGGCTTGGTAGGCATAGAAAAGGTCATGACTGTGGGGGTGATTATTGGTGTAGATTTAGAAAAGTTTTATCGGTGTATTATATATGGGTAGAGACTAGTAAATGTGTCCGTGCGTTGCAACGGAACTCAATAAGTGTAGAAATCGGATTTTGTACTTTGTCCGGTAAACATGTTAGTGTGTTGTAACGGAACTTAATACGTGTACGAATCAGATTAAGAGAGCCGGACCAAAATTAGGAGGTGGGGAGAAATTTTGGCTCTTTATTATTAGGTATAATATATATATTATTATATACTCCCTCCTCCTAAATTAGTATAAGACATTGTAAGAATCTTAAAAAATCAAAGCATCTCAAGTTTGATTAAACTTTTACAAGAATATAATAATATTTATAATGTCAACTAAATATTAATAGATTATTCTGGCAAAATAGCCGTTTTGGTCTTTCAACTCTCAAATTGGCCCCTAAACTATCAAAACGGCCACTTTGACCCCTCAATTATCACCGACGACTCAAATTGACCCGTGAACTATTAAAACGGCAACTTTGGCCCTCAAACTTATGATTTTTGTTTCAATTTCATTCATTATCCCTGATCGATGGACACGTGGATAGATGGACTGTGAAAAGAGCAAAATTGTCCCTCATTATTTTCTTTACTTGTTGACCGCTCACGACGTTTCCAACCTCCCCATTTGTTTTAAAAATACCAAAATATGATTTAATGTTAGAAAATTCATAAAAAATTTTATTTTAACTTAGAAAAATCAATGAGCACCGATCGTTGAAGGTACATAGTAGAGAATAATCTCTCTAAACAAATATAGTACAAAACATATAACCTGGATGTGTCGGTGTTATGACCCGGGGGTCAAGACCACCAACGAGTAAATTTGTATACTGCATGCTCCCTCTCTCAGACGTGATGCAAGATGGACACAAGGTTTATCCTGGTTCGGGCAAAGAAGGCCCTACGTCCAGCGGGGGGATGACTTGTATTATCTCGCACCCAAAGCGTGCTCATACAGGGGGGTACAAGCTGTATTACACGGGGTTTGCCACCCGAGGGGTCGATCGAGTGGCGGGGTATGTATGCGTTGAGTGTCAGAGTCTGTACTGAAGTCCCGGAGATTTCAGGATCCAGCCAGCCGTCCCTTTTTCGTCCCCCTCTATTCTACCTCGGCGTCCCCTTTTATAGACCAAGGGGAGGTCCGAGGGTACAGGGTCCTAACTGTGGCAGTATGGGTAGCGTGTCCGAGGCACAGTGTTGGCGGAGAGACGTTGAGCACTGTGGCGGCATGGCCTTCCCGTCCTTCTGGCGTCCCCGGTCGTGGCGGCAGTAGAAGTCGCCGCAGCACAGCGTCCGCAGGCGGGCACGAATCCCACGGCTAAAGCGGGACGGGGCAGATGGGACGACCCCCATACTGGAGTTGTTGGAGAGAGAGGGGTCGAGCCCCCCGGTCGAGGGAGGGGTCGAGCCCTGTGTGGCTCTGTTGCATTCCCGAAGTCGTCGTCGAGGGTCGCACTGTTCACTTTCCGAGGGGTACTTGCTGGAGTTCGTACTCGCGTAGTGGCGACAGTGGCGGCACAGTTGACAGGAATCGGGGACTTGACGGGGAGTTGGCGGATTTGACAGCGGACGCGGGCGCCCATGTCATTAGGTGGTTTCACTTTAACCCATGCCGGGAGCAGTTGGGTTAATCGAGCCTCTCGTCCGGGGGTCGTCCGTTCGACCCCTGGTCCGTCGCTCATCGTCGAGGTAGGGTCGAAGCAGAGACGGGGTCGGAGAGGTCGAGGTAGAGGTCGGGGGGTCGTTCGTTCGACCCCTCGGTCCGTCATTTATCGTCGAGGTAGGAGTCGGTGGGTCGTTCGCTCGCCCCCTCGGTCCGTCATTTATCGTCGAGGTAGGAGCCGGGGGGTCGTTCGCTCGCCCCCTCGGTCCGTCATTTATCGTCGAGGTAGGAGCCGGGGGGTCGTTCGCTCGCCCCCTCGGTCCGTCATTTATCGTCGAGGTAGGAGCCGGGGGGTCGTTCGCTCGCCCCCTCGGTCCGTCATTTATCGTCGAGGTAGGATCCGGGGGGTCGTTCGCTCGCCCCCTCGGTCCGTCATTTATCGTCGAGGTAGGAGCCGGGGGGTCGTTCGTTCGCCCCTCGGTCCGTCTCTTGACATCGAGGTGGGGGCCGAGGGGACGTCCGAACGACCCCTCGTCCGTCATTCGGCGTCGAGGTGGGCCGGCCCGTGACTTGTTGCCACAGCTGGTGTAGAGGGGGCCCTCGAGCGATGGGTCATGCCTTACTGAGCAGTGGGCTGGTCCCTGCCTTAAAAATAGTTGTTATGTTTAGCGTTAATTTATCAAAGGGTTTAGGGTACCCCTTACCTTCGTACCCGACAGTAGCCCCCGAGGTCCCAGAGGAGTGATTTAGAACTCCTCTGGGGGCTATGATACACATTTTCTCGGAGGGAGTAAGGATTACTCGGAGGTTTTGTCCTTGGCCTGCAGGGTTAGTGGAGGTTCGATTCTCCGTGGGGTGCACGCGAGCGCACCCCGCGGGGGTAGCCCCCGAGGCCCCAGAGGAGTGATTAAGAACTCCTCTAGGGCCTATAATATGTTGTATCGAGGGTTTTTTTTAAGGATACCTGGAGGCGTGGCACCCTGTCGAGGGGTCGATTCCATTCCTTTCCCTGAAAAGAGAAGTGTTCGAGGGCGGCTGTCGAACCCTACCGGGGGCCAGCCTTCGCTCCCTCGAGCACCACTGGAGTCAGAGCGCCCCGCCCGAGAGGTCGACTCTGTCTGCCAGGTCACGAGTTTTTCGACCCTCTTTCGTCGAGGGGTGTCGTGCGTAGTTGGGCCCTCGAGCCCTCGAATGGCTAGGCCTTCACTACCTCATAGCGTCCTTCCCACGGATCCTTGCGTTCGGATTGTGGGGTGAAGAGCATCGTGCTATCCTCGTTAGGACGAGCCCGAAGTCCTCGTTGAGCTGTTCTCGGGCATGAGTCCATTAGAAATGGTGCCCAATACGGGTAAAAATCCGAGTGAGAACTCGTGCCCCATTCGATAGGGGTCGACTAGTGGCCCGGAGGTGTTCTCATTTTTAAGCAAGCCGTACGGCTTACTAAGCATGACCATGTGGATCACCAAGGTGCCAACCCCATTCGATAGGAGTTGGTGGCTCGATGCCTCCCAGCGTAGGGATCCTTAGGTGTTCCTAGGTATGCCTCGGATATGTCCCAGGGAGCCTCAAGAGTTCGTTCTCGAGCTAGGGGCACGCGCCTGGCCTCCCCGGGACATCCCTGACTCGCGTACTCGAGGGCGGCTGTCGAACTCCATTCGTGGAGCCAGCCTTCGCTCCCTCAAGATTTGGGGGTGGACCGGAGTCCGTTAACCATGGGTCCTTCCTGACCTCAGGTACTCGAGGGCGGCTGTCGAACCCTATGTAAGGGCCAGCCTTCGCTCCCTCAAGATTTGACGGATGGTTCGTCATCCAACGCTATCCTCAGGAGGAGGAATCCTGCCTTGTGGACCGCCGAGGGGAAAAGCAGGTGGTTGTTGTATTGAACTTGGGGACATACCTGTGTCGGAGCTCTCGAGGGAGGCTGTCGAACCCCCGGACGGGCCAGCCTTTATCCCTTCGAGGCCGTGGAACGAACTGGAGTTGACGACCCGAGAGGGGGGCTATCGAGCCCGTTCGTGGGCCGGCCTTTGTCCCCTCGAGATTTTGGGGTGGACCGAAGTCCTAACCCGAGGTCATTTCTGGCCTCGGGTACTCGAGGGTAGCTGTCGAACCCTCTTTCGAGGGCCAGCTCTCGCTGCCTCAAGATTCCTTACCCTCGAAGATAACGCTTCTGGCCGCGCGCCTTTTTAGGCGATGTCCGTTCGGCGCAACAGTGGCGGTTGCAGGGCGGAGTGCGGCGCGGAGCCCGATGATGGGACGGAACGCCTTATCCTGGAGGAATACGAGGAAGGGAGTACAGGCGAATTAAATGCAGAGATTCTCTTGCCTGTTTGCCGGATCCGTCCGTTGGCCTCCCGCGTATAAGTAGCGAAGGTGAGGAGTCGGGTGTTCTTTCCGCACACTTGCCTTCCTCGCCTCCTTGCCTTCGTCTTCCTTGCCTCCTTCTCCCCTCTACTGCCTTAGGCATCCCACGAGCTGGAACTCTGCGCAAGCGAGAGAGAGAGAGAGAGATAGGGAACGTATCGTCCGCCCCTAAGTCTGAGCGAACCACCGTCCCCATGGCCAAGTTCGACCTCGTCGGCCCCGATGACTGGCCCGCCTCCTCGATGACCGCCTCGCACCTGACGGGGTTGGTGGAGAGTGGCCTTCTCCGGCCTGCTACCACGGCGGAGAGGCCGGAGTGGCTGCTTCCGGCGCCGGACCACGCCGAGCCCAACCCGCCGGAGGGGTACGTGGTGTCGTTCGAGATTTTCCACCGGGCGGGACTAGGCGCCCCGCCCAGCCGCTTCCTGCGCGCGCTCCTCCACCACTACGGCGTGGAGCTCCAGCACCTCACCCCCAATGGCGTCTGCCAAGCGGTGGTCTTCACCGCGGTGTGTGAAGGCTACCTGGGGATCGAGCCACACTGGGAGTTGTGGATCCACCTCTTCAAGGCCAGCATCTTCCACGCCTCGGTCGACAAGGGTACCCACTAGATGGTCAGGGCCGGGCGCTGCTGCATCTCCGTCAAGCGGTCGGGGTGCTGGATCCCGGGGAAGTTGTCCTCGAGCCACTCCGGATGGCACTCCGGGTGGTTCTACCTGAGGAACGACGACGATCTGCTCCCGGCGTACACCGAGAGGACACTCGACGCTCAGCCCGACTGCTGGGGATATGGCGTCCCGACGAACAAGCAGGACCGACTCAAAGGCTTGCTGGACGCGCTCGGGCGCCTGAAGAAGGAGGGGCTTACGGCGGAGATCGCCGCGTCGGCGTTCCACCGGCGGCGGGTCGTGCCACTGATGGCTCGACCCCTCCGCATCGACGAGATGGGTCCGGGGGTCGATCTCTCGGGCTGTCGCCTCGCCGAAGACGAACTGGCCCCGGATAGGGTGGTCCGCCGCGTCCGCCGCTTCTTCGCGGGGTCGTTTGCCGCCAAGAACGTCGCGAAGATCCCCATGAAGCCGGATGAGGGCTTCTTTGAGCTGGTAAGGTCCTCTCCTCTTGTTAGAGTCCTCGCGCTCGCCCTTTCCGTCCTCTTTGCCCGTGTTCTAACTGCCTCACGTTCCGCAGGGGAATGTGTCCTTCCGACCCTCGCCCCCGCCGGTGAAGGAGGACCGGACCGCAAAGCAGGTGAGGCGCCTCCGTGCGGAGAAGCAGAAGGCTGACAAGGACAAAGCCAAGAAGGCCACGTCCAAGAGGGCCCAGGAGAGAGAGGCGAGAGAGCAGCGCCGGGCCCGTCAGAGGCGGGAAGGCCTTGACGAGGAGTTGTCGCCCTCGGAAGAGGAGGACGAGGAGGAGGAGGATGAGGAGGAGGTGAACTGGAGCGAGGTGGAGGGGGAGGAGATGACGCCTGAACAGGCGGCCGTTGTAACCGGTGGAGGGGGGAGCGCCCCGTGGCTTCGCAAGAAGAAGTGACGCGGCAGACGCGCGGGCAGGCATCGCGATCCCCGTCGGGGGGTCGATCGAGCGAGCCCCCGATGCCTGCCGCGTCGAGCGCACGGGCTTCGGGTCCGTCGGCGCAGGTGGAGACCGGCAAGGGGACGACGGTGGCGCCGCCGGCCCTTGCCCAGCAGACGGTGCCGAGAGCCGCCTCGACCCCCGACCCCCGGGCGGCGGTGCTCAAGAGTTCGACCAGCCCGACGGTCGCCGGGCAGAAACGCCGGGCCCCAAGGGGGTAAGTCGCCTTCGAGGGTGTTGTCCATATTTTTCTTTTTGTTGATAATGACCTGTGCTCATCGTTGCGCACGGGTTTCTTTTTCAGGTCGAAGCGTCCGCAGGGAGCCGTGCCCTTCGCCCCTGCCAAGAAGCTGAAGGCGGGGGCTGCGGTCCAAGCAGCCGCCGAGGTCGGTCCTGCCGCTCCGCCCCCTTCGACGCTCACCCCCGAGGCGGCATGGGCAGCCACCACCCGGGAGGCGATGGAGCGGGGGAAGGCGCAGGGGGGCTCGGAGTCTGCTCAGACGGCGGAGGAGGCGAGCCCGCCGGCGGTGGGCGCCGAAGCGACGGTCATGGCGCCCGTGCGGCCGTCGGAAGAAGTCGCACCTAGCGCCCCGTGGGGCGCGGGGCTTCCGCCGACGGCGGTCGCGGGCGAGGAGGTGGAGGTGGCCGGGCCTCAGGCCCCCGTGATCGAGGGGGAGGCTCTGGCTCACCCGACGCGGGGCGTTGGCCCGAGGGCCTTGCCGCGCTGGAAGCTCGACTTCGGCTCGAGCGCGAGGGCGCGACTGCCGTCGTGCTCGAGGGCCCTTCGTCGACGCCGGGGCTCGAGGAGGAAGGTCGGGTCGAGCGGCCAGACGCAACACCCGCGCCTGCGCAGGGCGGGATGTTGATGGAGCCCACCCCCGCTGAGGTGGACGAGATGGTAGCCGAGCTGGTGGGCTTGGCGGGGACGACCACCGTCGTGGTCCCTCAGGCGGAACCGGGGGTGGGTCGGCCTCCCCTCGAGGCTGGGGGGCCGTTGTCTCGAGGTAAGCCATACTTCGACTTACTCGAGACGCAGTGGGTTTGTATTGCTGGGTGCTAACTTTTTCGAGTCTTTCACCACGCAGGGCCGTTTTACTGGCCGGGGTTTCCTTCGCCTGGTGGCGACAGCTCGGCGGGGCCGTCGACGTCCTCGTGGGGTGGCCCTGAGGACGGGAGAGGACATGCGGAGGAGCTCTCCCCCCTCTCTGCTTGGCGAGAGGAGGTCGAGCTGCACGGGGGTCCCGCCGCCGTGCGCCAGGGCGTCACGCGGACGGTCGAAGAGAGGATCGCCGCCCGCAGCGTGGCCTGGGGCCAGGAGGTTCTCGAACTGGCGGACCCTCAAGACCCCGAGCGGCTCTTCCTCACGCTTGACGACCAGGCCGAGCTCCGACGGTGGGAGTACGTCGAGGAGTATCGGGCCTGGTTTGAGCACTCGCTACGCCGCGCCGCGGAGGTCGCCGCCATGGACATACGCCAGGGGATGGAGGTGGGTTTCGTTCTCCCTTAGATTTTACTTGGAATATCCGATCACTGTTTGCTGACGGTTTTCCCTTTTATCGTCGTCAGGCGCTGCGGGTGAGGTCTTACGAGAAGTCCCAGTACATTCTCCGGGTACATGGACAACTCTCGACCCTTCGCGCCTCGCTGGATAGGGCGGAGGATGGGGCCGCCCGCGCGAGGGCTGAGGCGGCAGCCGTCCGGAAGGATGCCGAATCCAAGGTCGCCCACGCGAGGGCCGGCTACGAGGCCGTTCAGAAGGAAGCCTGGGCGACCTTGCAGACGGCACAGACGAAGCTCGACCTCGCCCTTCAGTCCTCCGTCACCGTCGAGCAGGAGCGGGACGCTGCCCTCGAGGCCAAGCGCAAGGCCGAGGAGGAGGCTGCCCGGCTGAAGGAGCTGGCCCAGGCGAGCGAGAGTATCCAAGGGCTCCGGGGAGACCTCGACGCCGTCTCCCGTGAGCGCGACGCGCTGGCCGCCTTGGAGGTGAAGGCTCGGACCCGCGCGACCTCCCTGGGCGTGGTGGCGATGAACCAGAAGAGGGCCCTCGATGACGCGGGAAAAACCATCGAGGGCCTCGAGGCCAAGGTCAGGGGTCAGGCCTCCGACCTTGTCGACGTCCGCCGCCAGCTCAAGGAGACCGAGCAGGCCTACGCCATCCTGGACGCGCATGCCCAAGGTGGGTGTTTCGAGAGTGTTGCAGAATTTGTCCTGTCTCGACCCTTCTTCCTGCTCTTTTGGGTTTTGACCGTGTTGCGTGCTTGTTTTGGCAGAGCTCGCAGTGGATAAAGCCCGCGCCCACGAGGACATGAACAGCCTCCAGGGCCTCCTCGAGACTGAGGCGAACCTCAACGCGAAGCTCGCGGACGCCATCAACATTTTCTGCAACGACCTCTCGGTCAAGCCGGAGCCGGAGGTCGAGGGCGATGCTCGGGGGGACTCCCTGCTGCGCTGCTTCTACTCCATGACGCGGGGGGTGACGGAGAACGTCCGTGCCGCCCTGCATGTGAGCGTGAAGCGGGCCCTCGCGGTCGTCAACTCGCTCTACGACGTAGACCTCAACCTCGTTGTCGACGGGTTCGCCACCGACCCGAGGCTGGCCGAGGAGGAGAACGACGCGAAGTGCCAGGAGTTGATGGATCACGCAGAGGTGCCTGGAGGCCAGCTGGCGAAACTCTTCGAACCCGAGGTGATCCCCTCGGCAGGCGAAGAGGGCGCCGAGTAGCCCTCGGAAGGTGTTGATGAGCCAACGGGTGATGCCCAACTTCCTGCATTGCTTCTTGAGGACGGCGACCCCCTCGAAGAGTAGTCCTAGGCCTGCGAGCCACATCTGGACAAGAAGGTCCATGTAATAGTTAGGCCCTTGTACTGATACAATGCCAAGCCCCCGAGGGCTTTTTGTGTATAAAGCATTTTGATCGAGATACACAGTTGTTTTTTTTTTTCGAGCTCTCCCTGCTTTTCTTTGCCTAAATCGATGCTTATGAGCTAAGTATTCGACGCACGCTCGCATCCTAGGAAGGGGGGAGCGAGCGGGGATACCGTGGCCCTGGGGCGTAGGTGAGTCCCTGGCTCGACGACACCCGCGGCCCTTAGGGAGTTCGAGGCGCCTTTATTTAGTCACGGAGCGTGCTCGAGGGAAAGAACGAGAGGGAAAGCTGAGTTTCGAAAAATGTTCGAGTTTTTCGGGGACTTAGGAGGGGGGTGTCCCCCCTGTTAGCCCAGGAGGGAGGCTCGACTTTGCTGGGGCAAAGTCGAGGCTACCTTAGTGCTGTAGACGGGTGCGTCTCGTTATTTCTACTTCTCGAGCTCTCTCTGCTTTTCTTCGCCTGAGTCGACGCTTGCGAACTAAGTGTTCGACGCACGCTCGTATCCCTGGAAGGGGGGTGGCAAGCGGGGATACCGTAGCCCTGGGGCTTAGGTGGGTCCCTGGCTCGACGACACCCTCGACCCTTAGGGAGTTCGAGGCGCCTTTACTTAGTTATGAAGCGTACTCGAGGCGAAGATTGAGATGGAGAGTCGGGTTTCGAAAAAAAACGTTCGAGTTTTTCGAGGGCTTAGGAGGGGGGTGCCCTCCTGTCAGCCCTCGAGGGGAGCTCGACTTTGTCGGGGCAAAGTCGAGGCTACCTTCGAGCTGCGAACGAATGTGAAATGTGTTTCGAGAACATTTTATTCATTCGAGGATTTGTACATAAATGCGAAAATGTACAAGGCCCTGAGGCCTCAGGGATAGAAGCGATGTAGCTGTTCGATGTTCCACGCGTTGGTGAAGATCTCGCCCTTCTCGTTCTTCAGTTTGTAAGTGTCGGGCTTCAGCACCTCTGCTACGATGAAGGGTCCCTCCCAAGGTGGTGTCAACTTGTGACGCCCCTTGTTGCTTTGTCGACGGCACAGAACGAGGTCGCTGACGTTGAGGTCCCTTTTGCGCACGTTTTTGTCGTGGTAGCGCCGCAGCGTCTGCTGGTATCGTGCCGACTTGAAGAGTGCCATGTCTCGGGCTTCCTCGAGCTGGTCGAGGGAGTCCTCTCGGGCTACCGTGTTGGCTTGCTCGCTGTAGGCTTTCAGTCGAGGGGACCCGTACTCGAGGTCGGTGGGGAGGACGGCCTCGGACCCATAGACCAAGAAGAACGGAGAGAACCCCATGGCTCGACTTGGTGTCGTTTGGAGACTCCATATCACAGCGGGCAGCTCATCGACCCATCTCCTGCCATGCCTGTTCAGCCGATCGAAGATCCTTGGCTTGAGGCCCTGCAAAGCCATACCATTAGCACGCTCGACCTGACCGTTAGTTCGAGGGTGGGCAACTGCGGACCAATTCACCCTGATGTGGTGATGGTCACAGAAGTCCAGGAACTTTTGGCCGGTGAACTGCGTGCCGTTGTCGGTGATGATGACGTTGGGGACCCCGAAGCGGTGGATGATGTCGGTGAAGAATAGCACGGCTTGTCGAGACTGGATGTTGGCGATGGGTCGAGCCTCGATCCATTTCGAGAACTTGTCGATAGCCACAAGAAGGTGAGTGTGCCCACCCTTGGTTCTTTTCAGGGGGCCGACCATGTCGAGCCCCCATACTGCGAACGACCAAGTTATGGGTATCATCTGAAGAGCTTGGGCGGGTAGGTGGGTCTGCCTGGCGTAGAACTGGCATCCCTTGCAAGATCGAACGAGTTTGGTGGCGTCGTTGACAGCGGTCAGCCAGTAGAAGCCCTGTCGAAAGGCACTTCCTACCAGCGTTCTCGGCGCCGCGTGGTGGCCACAAGCCCCCGAGTGTAGATCCTTCAGCAATGCCCTCCCCTCCTCGAGGGTGAGGCAGCGTTGAAGTACACCCGACGGGCTACGTCGATATAGCTTGCGGCCGTCCCCGTACAAGACGTAGGTTTTGGCGCGTCGAGCTACACGACGGGCTTCCGTGCGGTCTTCTGGGAGTTCGCCCCGTGTCAGGTACTTGAGGTAGGGTGCGCGCCAATCCGTCGGAGGAGTTGGCGTTGCGACAGCCCCGTCGATCTCCATGACCTCTCCCCCGCTCGAGGGGGGATCGGTCGAGGGGGGTGGATCGACCCCTTGCTCGAGGGCGGGAGCCCCCGAGTCCAGGTCGACGGACGGCTTGTAAAGATCCCTCGAGAAGATGTCAGGAGGGACCGTGCCTCGAGTAGACGCGATTTTGGCCAGCTCGTTGGCAGCTTCGTTGTACCGACGGGCGACATGGTTGAGCTCGAGGCCGTAGAACTTGTCCTCGAGTTTTCGGACCTCCTTGCAGTAGGCCTCCATTTTGGGGTCGTGGCAGCTCGAGCCCTTCATCACTGGGTTGATCAACAACTGTCGTAACCCTCGTCGGGGGAGTCCGAGTCGGGGTCGACGTGGTAGAAGGGGGGGAAGGGTCCCCTTTCCTCCTCCTCCAGACGCCGTCGTAGCGTGCCCCATGTACGGGGTAGTCCCGGCTCGCCCGGTGAAGAGGTGGTGATGGGAACGGTCGTCGTACACGGCGGAGTCCCTGGGGACCCGCCACGTGTCTGTATCTGCAATCCTGCGAGGGCGGAAGAGAGCCCTGCACTGTCGTGGTGCCCGCGCGGGAATGGGTCACGCGGTGGCGATGGGGTCGAGTGTGTCGGAGAGGCCGCGGGGACCCCCAGGGACGATGATGCGGCGGAGCCAAAGTCCCACTCAGAGGGGCGCCCACCCTCGGCCCACGAGCATGGGTCAAACGGACCCCTGGGAGAAGGGACTGTATCACCAGCCGGGGCCGGGGAAACGGCATCCGGCACCTCGGAATCTGCATGACGACGAGCGCGTCGGAGCCGCTCACGCCTCCTCCTAATCGCAGGCCAGAGGCGCAAGCGGAGGGGCCGTCGCCCGACCCTTGCTGGCCCCGGCGTACCGGTGCTGGTGGCGTCCAGGCCACGAGCGGAGGGAAAGACTATGAAGTCGCCCTGGTCCGTGGATACGAACCCTAGACTACCGAACCAGACGACGGCGGTGAATGGAAACGGTGGGATGGTGGAATCCATCTGAGAGAATAGTTCGGAGTTGATCGACACGCGATTCCCCCTACCTGGCGCGCCAACTGTCGGTGTTATGACCCGGGGGTCAAGACCACCAACGAGTAAATTTGTATATCGCGTGCTCCCTCTCTCAGACGTGATGCAAGATGGACACAAGGTTTATCCTGGTTCGGGCAAAGAAGGCCCTACGTCCAGCGGGGGGTGACTTGTATTATCTCGCACCCAAAGCGTGCTCGTACAGGGGGGTACAAGCTGTATTACACGAGGTTTGCCACCCGAGGGGTCGATCGAGTGGCGGGGTGGTGTATGCGTGGAGTGTCAGAGTCTGTACTGAAGTCCCGGAGATTTCAGGATCCAGCCAGCCGTCCCTTTTTCGTCCCCCTCTATTCTACCTCGGCGTCCCCTTTTATAGACCAAGGGGAGGTCCGAGGGTACAGGGTCCTAACTGTGGCAGTATGGGTAGCGTGTCCGAGGCACAGTGTTGGCGGAGAGACGTTGAGCACTGTGGCGGCATGGCCTTCCCGTCCTTCTGGCGTCCCCGGTCGTGGCGGCAGTAGAAGTCATCGCAGCACAGCGTCCGCAGGCGAGCACGAATCCCACGGCTGAAGCGGGACGGGGCGGATGGGACGGCCCCCATACTGGAGTTGTTGGAGAGAGAGGGGTCGAGCCCCCCAGTCGAGGGAGGGGTCGAGCCCTGCGTGGCTCTGTCGCATTCCCGAAGTCGTCGTCGAGGGTCGCACTGTTCACTTTCCGAGGGGTACTTGCTGGAGTCCGTACTCGCGTAGTGGCGACAGTGGCGGCACAGTTGACAGGAATCGGGGACTTGACGGGGAGTTGGCGGATTTGACAGCGGACGCGGGCGCCTATGTCGTTAGGTGGTTTCACTTTAACCCATGCCGGGAGCAGTTGGGTTAATCGAGCCTCTCGTCTGGGGGTCGTCCGTTCGACCCCTGGTCCGTCGCTCATCGTCGAGGTAGGGTCGAAGCAGAGACGGGGTCGGAGAGGTCGAGGTAGAGGTCGGGGGGTCGTTCGTTCGACCCCTCGGTCCGTCATTTATCGTCGAGGTAGGAGCCGGGGGGTCGTTCGCTCGCCCCCTCGGTCCGTCATTTATCGTCGAGGTAGGAGCCGGGGGGTCGTTCGCTCGCCCCCTCGGTCCGTCATTTATCGTCGAGGTAGGAACCGGGGGGTCGTTCGTTCGCCCCTTAGTCCGTCTCTTGACGTCGAGGTGGGGGCCGAGGGGACGTCCGAACGACCCCTCGTCCGTCATTCGGCGTCGAGGTGGGCCGGCCCGTGACTTGTTGCCACAGCTGGTGTAGAGGGGACCCTCGAGCGATGGGCCATGCCTTACTGAGCAGTGGGCTGGTCCCTGCCTTAAAAATAGTTGCTATGTTTAGCGTTAATTTATCGAAGGGTTTAGGGTACCCCTTACCTTCGTACACGACAGGATGCAAATGTGAGGAGTTACTCTTCATGAGGAGCTATCCACATGAGACATGATCTTGCTAGTCGTCGTCGTCCTCCGTGTGGGTCATGTAGCACAGATCGTTGTCGCCAGCCACGTATGATGATGTACCGTGGCATGATTTTACAAAACACATGGAGTTTACCTAGTTAGGCTAGACTAGAATTTACATCCATTGTTTCACTTTAACCTAGTTTTGAATTTTATGAGATCATATAAGCTTTAAATATTCTAAGCAAGTAATAAAAAGGTATATTATGATTGTAGTAAAACAAAACCGGTTTCGAACATTAAATTTTGATAAAACAACTTTTTTATGAATTCTCTAACATTAAATCAGATTTAAGTATTTTTAAAACAAACGGTGGGGTTGGAAACGCCGTGAGCGGTCAACAAGTAAAGAAAATAATGAGGGGCGGTTTTGACCTTTTCGCAGTTCATCTATCCATGTATCCATCGATCAAGGATAATGGATGAAATTGTGACGAAAATCACAAGTTTAAGGGTCATACTAGCCGTTTTGATAGTTCAGAGACCAATATGAGCATTCGGTGATAGTTGAGGGGTCAAAACTGTTATTTTGCCTAGATTGTTCATCAATTATATTTTTCAATCATAACTTTTTATTTTTTTTCTATAATCATGGTCAAACTTAAGATGCTTTGACTTTTTAAGATTCTTGAAAATATCGTATAATTTAGGATGGATGAAGTATTATATATGCATACAAACACCTAATAAAAAAAGGTTGCAATGACATCGTCTATCCGTTGATAACAGTCTCGATTCATGTTCTTGTGTCTCGTCTCTCATGCAAATCATCCCTTCATTCAAAGCTCACACGTCGATATGCAAGTACTTTAAAGTTCTCATGTATATTGACTTGATTATGGATATAGTCAGATGCAGCCAATAGAAAAGCTTTGTATAATACTAGAGGGGGTACCACTACTCGGAATCTAGTTTACAGCATCAATCTCTACTCATAAAAAGAGAGAACAGGACCCCGTTCACTTCCGTGGTGAAGCCGCTCCGCTCCCTGTCAACCCCCGTCCCGCGTCCAGTCTCTACTCCAACTTGCGAGCTCCACCCTGCCGGTCTGCCGCCTCGCCGCCTCTTTGGCTGCTGGCCTGCTGCAACTCCACCGCTCCACTCCATTGGGGCACGACCCGAGACAACAACCACCACCACCACCACGCACCGCCTCCAAACCCTAGCCCCCTCGCTCCGCCGCGCCGCCGCATCGTCGTCCCAGGCCTCCGCCCGCACCGCGCCTCTCCACGTCGCCGGCAGCCACGTTCCGGCGCACGCGCCTCTCCTCTCCTCTCCCGGTAAGCCCCCGTCTTGTCCGGGCGCTCGGATCTCCAGCAGCAGTTACTTCCTTGCGCCTCCAAGCTTATCGGCTTCTTCTGACGCATCGGTGGTCTGTGGCCGCGCAGGCAACAATCCGGCGCCCACCAAGGTCGAGGATGTCATGCCGAGGCGGAGCTCCAGGTGGGGAGCCACCTTGGGGCCGGAATCTCCACGTGATTCCGGCTGCATTTGACATGGGTTTCGATGCGTTTTCTTTAGGGAAGAAGCAGTTCGACATGGATCCTCCCGTCGCCCCCTTCGGTACTAAGGTGAGGTGCCTGGCTCCCTTCTACCCTGACTCTGAGATCACGCCAGCTGTTTGGTGTGTAGAAAAATTTGCACAGTAGTTTCTTCCTCAAACCGAGTTCTATTTGAACCGTGTAATTTGATAATTAGTCTCAGAATGTGACTGTCCCAACTGAATGTCTCAGAAATATGTTTGAGCAATAAATTAGTCTTTTAAAATATTTTTAGCCTTCAGAAGGGAGCCTGCTTGAGAGTTTTTGAGCACGTACATTTGACTGTAAAATATTCTCCAGTTTGGATTGCACATTTATTTACCAATCTTTTCACTTGTATTTCGTAAACGAACAATGTAGCGTTGATGCTGCTAATTTCGTAAGGTTAACTGAAGACAAAAGAAAAAAGAACACATCTTATAGACAGTATGTGACTGCTGACAACCAAATAAATATGATTGCAAGCATGTGCTTGTCAAGAAAAATTGTGTCTAATAAATCTGACAGATATGAAAAATTAGCATAATATCTTCCAAGTATTGCCAATTAATTATATATACTAAACAAAATAGTCACTTATCTAAGTAGAGAACCCATATATAAAGGCAAGCAATGCCGCATCATCTCATCTAAAACATGTGGTAATATTAAGCCACATGTTGAGCGTCGTGGTCTCTTCAGAGAACATTGAGCTGAATCGCAGGGCAGCCATTTCACGGGTGAGGTGCCTGGCTGCCTTCTGCCCTATGAAATTTTCTGATTTACTCAATAGGGAGACAGCTAGCTTCAGTTGGTAGCAACAGTGAAATACTTCTTATGAACAGAATGGGCATTTCCTATAACTACGGTCCTGAAGGATAGTTTCAGTTGTGATGATATTGGTTCCGGATGCTACTAAGTTAGTAGTGACCATTAGATAAAAAAAGGTCTGCATCCTCTGATATGGCGTGCATGAGTTAAAATATGTTAGCAAGGTTGCCAGAGTTCAAAAGGGGACAAAAGCTTCATTCTAGGATAAGGAGCTACACGGATTTGTAACTGCAAAATCGATTCCTTTTATTAGGTTTCATTCAAATAGGAATACTAAAAATTATTGTGGTACAACAACAACAACATAGCCGTTTGTCCCAAGCAAGTTGGGGTAGGCACTAAAAATTATTGTGGTACTGCTCATTAATTCTTGTAGTCGATTGTCAAGCTAGAATAGGTCTACAAGTTCATCTCAGCAACTACCCTGTGTGTGTGTGTGTGTTTTTTTTTTTGACAATGGCCTGTGTTGTTTTTATATGGCAATGGTTCTACCTATCTCTTAAGAAGAAAGTGATTACTGGTTGCACTTATAGATTCGATACTTGGATTTGTTTAGATAATCAAGCACTGCGATACATGTGGGTTGGCTTTCTGCATGTACCATTTTCTTTTGCTTCATGGTACTAGATTGGTCTAATAATCTGTGGTATCACCAAACTGTTGCATTGGATTTCAAGTTGGTCAATTCCTGTTATTCTGAAGTGTCTAACCTTGTGCTATTTCTTGTGCCAACATTTTTTTGCAGCACCAAAAACAAGATGAAAGACTCTGATGTTTTTACTTCAGTCATGTGATTGGAAGAGATGGCTACTAAATGACGAAAACTGTGTAAGAAAATTATTTAGTGCCATAGGAAAAGTTTTGGACAGCTGAAGAGAAAATATTTAGTTCCTGATGTATGTAGCTGATTTTGTATGAGATATTGCGAATAGGTGTCAACGTACAAGAGTGAAGCTAATATCTATCTTTTTAATGTTAATATAGTGGTAGCAGCCTGGCCTACATTTTCTTAGCAATAGAGAGGCCATTGCTGATGGAGTTATTGCTGGCCTTCCTTGGGACCTTGCCCTTGGTCTTGCATCTCAAACAGTGAGCATTCATTCCATTGAGGTATGCTGTGATACACTCTCAGCATTTGTTGTGTGTTTCTTTTAAATCACCGCCTCCTGGTAGACGTTTGTATCTTGCTTCAGATAATTGAGTTCCTTTATACTCTTATATATACGTACATAGTTTACTCCACCGTTGTCTGCACTTTCTCATAGACATTTTTGTGTATTATATATGGGTTGTTTAGGTTCTTGGTGCAACAACCACGGTGAGACAGGGGAAATCGTCCAGGGCAACCGAAAGATCAGGTCACACTTCTCCTGCAGGACTACTAGAGCTCGAGAAGGGTGCATTTCGTGGAACGCTGATTAGTGATGTTGTTGTTGCCACAAAGTGGTGCTGCGAGCTGTCATAGAGTTTGATTGATGTTCATTTTAGCGGATTTTGAGAAAGGCTGTTTTTTTTTGTTGATATACATGCTTTATATGTTTTGATCAATATTTAATTTTCACGAATGATGCAAATTAATAGATCATTTGTTGCTTTAACTTTATTATTATTGGCACCAACATTGTTTCATAAACCTTTCTTATGGAAGCAACAACTTTGATTAATATTGTTTTATCGTAGTAACGCACGGGCATTGGCTATCAAGTACAAAAAATCAAAGCAATGGAAAATTAGGGGGAGGCATGACGCTTTTAGCCTCAATAATGATGCTCAAATGCTTTGCAAATAAATTATCAAACACAATTATTGGCCTATATATGACATAAATAAACACATAATAAATCAGTAAATAAGCAGCCTAAATTTCATGCAGCGTAGCCAAGTTGGATCTATATATATTTTCATGAACAGATACACGTTAAGATTATTGGAGGCTCCCAGTGTACAAGGCCATTGTACCATTGAACCCCTGTCTCATCTCTATGATGTCTGTAAAAGCCTTGGTGGTGGAGTTGTAGAACTGAAGGATGTACCGATGGGAATTCTTGTCGTCCCCTGCTTTCCGGAACTTGCTCAGCAGCAATAGTGTGCCATCAGTCAAGACATCCAATTGCTTAGCAAATAACAATAACCCATCTGGCCTCTTTATCTTGTACTCCTTGACCCAAACACTCGTATTAGCATCCTTCAAGAGCCATATGTCGGCGTAGTGGCCAACCAAATCAGAAAGGTATTGCACATTGTGAACCATACACAAGGTTCCCTTGCTCGGTTAGGGTAACGCACCATTTGTCGTCCTTGTTCTTATACCCCAATAGCGGACCTTTGATCTCCTCGGGCATCCACTCTTCGCTCTCGAGGTCGAATGCGGCTATGCGTTTCCTACCATGAGTAGGTTCTGAGTCGTAGTAAGTGTCGTGAAGCGTGAAGTAGAGGACGCCATTGGCGGTTGCCTTGCCACGGCAGGGAAAGACAATGCTGTCCATCAACGGGCTCCATGGCCTTTGCCTCCATGTCGGCTCGGTACCACCATCGTCCATGACGACGGTGGCGACAAGGCACCACGGCCGGGATAGGTAGAGAAGAGCAACACGAAGCTGCGAGGCGGAGGACCTTATAGTCGCCGGACACTGGGGCGCGGCCAAAGCTGTAGTCACTCCGCACGGGCAACGACTTGCCCCACGGCAGCGGCGGGGGTCGCCGTTGGTGCCGACGACAGTGAAGTTGCGTCCAGACGCTGGATCGATGATCATGGCACCGAGCTCCGCCCTGTTGACAAAGACGCGGTCGAGGCGCGTCGGCGCCAGCAATGCTAATGTGCTGCTATCCCTGACGTCGAACACCATGAGGACGTTGCCGCGCTTGTCCAGCAGCCGCAGCTCGTCGTCGAAATCGGCGACGATGAGTGGGCCGGTGGCGCGGGATCTCAGGAAGGCGACGAAGGCTGGGCCAGAGATGAGGGCGCGCCAGGACTTGGACACGCACCGGAACCGGCACAGGTCCTTCGCCGGCAGCCTGAGGAGCACCTCCAAGATGATGTCCTCCAGCAATGAGAGGCCGCCAACGTCGCCGTAGCAATCGCGTTTGCGTAGTTTCGCTGTCGTCATTGTTGTTGCGCTAGGAGACGGCCGGCCGGCAGGGTTCGCCCAGCAAGCCTAGCCAAGCCGCCGCCGCCGCCGCCAGGGGGCTTTTTTTTTCCGAGGGTGTCTGAGTCTACTAGCTAGGTTATTCTGCCGCTTCTGTCGTCGTGGCATATATGGACGTTCCAGGCGTTCGGCGTGATTATATGGAGCGTACGTCATCTGTTGTGGGCCAGCATAAATTAGTGGTCCCGCATGCTACACAACTCTTTCTTATTATAAAAAACATAGTTTTCAAAAATGAACATCTGGATTTAAAATTTAAAGACAGCCAAGTTTTCAAAAAGGAACACGACAAAGCAAATTCCAACTCCGCTAGCTAGTATATGTTTGTTTTTTTATAATAAACTTAAAAATATGTCATATAGAATCCATTCTAGTAAACATTGGCTAAAAGTCTTTTTTTTGAAACTATCATCATTGTTGGGTATAATATTGATTTATACATACATTAAATATTTGTCTTATTGACACACAAGCCACCCTCCCCCCAATAACTACGACTCTACGAGTCAATGAAGAAAAAAGTCTACATAACCTCCTCAACTATGAGGGTAGACTACTTAACCCCTGAACTATAAAACCAGTTATTCTGCCCTTGAACTATCAAAACCGGCCAAATAACTCCCTTAAGGTGGTTTTGAGGGTGATTTTGCCTTTTTCTTTTCTATTTATTTTGGTTGAATCTTTAAAAAATCATAACAAATCATAGAAAAATCATAAAATATAAAATCTAATTTTGTTGGACTCCACATGAGTATATATAGACATTGAACATATAATATGGTATGCTTAAGTACAAAGTTTTTGCTATAGATTTAGATCTATGTTTTCTATAATTAATTAGAAAAAATCATAACTACAATTTTCATGGTTTAATTGTTGTGAAATTTTTATGGTAGGCTTATTATTGTATGCTTCAACTGTAGTAAAAATTTCATACCCGTTGGATCATGTATAATTTAGTTATAAGTTTATTTGAATTTAACTAAGGTATAAACATATATAAATCTATAACTAAGTTATACGTGATCCAATGAGTATGAAATTTTTACTACATTTGAAGTATACAATAATTAGCCTACCATAAAAACTTCACCACAATTGGACCACAAAAATTGCAGTTATGAATTTTTATAATTAATTATAGAAAAACGTAGATCTAAATATACAGCAAAACCTTTTTAATAAAGCATATCATATTATATGTTCAATGTGTAGATCTACATCTACTCATGTGGAGTCCAACAAAATTGAATTTTCTATTTTGAGATTTTTCTATGATTTATTATGTTTTTTTAAAGATTCAACTGAAATAAATAAAAAAGAAAAAGATGAAACCACCATCAAAACCAACTAGATTGGGTTATTTGGCCGTTTTGATAGTTCAAGGGTAGAATAAACGGTTTTAAAGTTCAGGGGGTTAAGTAGTCTACCCCCAATAGTTGAGGGGTTATGGAGACTTTTTCCAGCCGATGAACATAGTCCTGCCTCCGAATTTCAAAATAATGTATTTTTTTTTTAAATCACGTTTAACGTGTGCTTCATTAAGAGAAGTTTGGAGGTTTTTTAATACATATCGATGAATGATGGCGAGGTGCCTCATCTCAAGGAGCGAAACACGACACAAATCACCGGCTAGAACGGTGGCACTGCATAGTTGTACTAAGTAACCACCTAATTGTGCGACGGTAGAACATCAAAGGGAGCTCTGCGCAGCGAACAATGGTGCTAGCGCATTGTACCCCACGCTGACCCATTCGCCGCCCTCCTAGTGCACAGCCAGCAGCACCTGGGATGTCGAATTTGGCACACCGTGGAATGTCCTTTGGTTCCTCTCCTTCGAGATCATCCACGAGAGGAGCAGCACCAGAGAGTCGAAGCCTGGCTGTCATTTCCTTCCTTGAAGGAAGCCACCGGTCGATCAGGCCGGAGTCGTTAGTTGGTCAAAGGAACTAGAAGCCCACCCGTGCAAGCATTCGATGACAAACTTCTCTAGTGAAGATGCATGTCGTGAAAAGATGGTCGGCTGTCTCCGGCTCCCTGTGATGCTCACAGCATGCAATCGTCACCTGCTTGCAGTCCATAGCGTCATCGTCTTGCCGCTGTCCAAAGTCGCCCATGGAGAGCAATCCAGAAGAAATTTTTTACCTTTGGCAGCGTGGAAGCAGTCCGTCACCAAGGATGAAGGAGGTGGCAGCGCTGAACATGTGGTCCACAATCCGCTCCGGCTTCGCCAGCATCAGTGCGCCGTAACCACTCCCACCGTAGCCTCAACGCGTAGCCAAGAATCCTGAGGTCCATCAGATGACGGGCCAGGCGATCTTGCATTTGCCGCTGGCCACTAAAGCCGTCCCCGCCCAGATGAATGCGCGCCGGCATCGATCTGTCAATGGTGGCTATCACCCAGGCGGACAAGGCACAATAGATGCCGACGAGTACTCCGTGCATAATTGCCTGCTCGTCCTGGAAAATAATGTAATTCTAGCACGATGTCGAGGCAATATCCTTTCCTAGCTAGGTGCCCTCTTCGCCAGCTACGTTCACAGGTCGATGTTGATGTTGTTGAACTATATATCTGCTATTAACGAAGTGGCCTAGAAGACGTCGAATTGGTGCACTGAAACTTACTGCAACAATCTAGAGAATTTCAACTGAACTTTGTTGCTGGTTAGCTCAATCATATCATTCGTGGTTTTGCATGGTCCGCACTGTGATTCCACTGCAATCACAAATACACTACATTATCTGCATGACTGCATTATTATGAATATTGACTTGACGTCATGATTACCAATATAGTGTGATGCAGCCTGTGAAGAGAAGCTTGGCATATAAATATTAGAGGCCGGGGGAAATACCAATACTAAAAAAAACCTAGTTTGACATCACGCCAATGTTTATAATGTTATTAAGTACAAAAGTTCAAAGCAATGGTTGCCTCAATAATGAAGCTCCGACGGTGGATGAAATGAACCTTGTTAAGTTGTTCTATAATGGGAAACAAGTCCAGAAAGAATGTCACCAATGGCTCAAATACTTTGCAAATAAATTAGCAAACACAATTGGCTTAAACATTTATTTATAAATCAGTAAAGCAACACAAAAAAAATTACTTTTTGAAGATGAGTTATCAGAGGCCTGCTGGTGAGAATGAGAATCCATGCAACATCCATAGCCAAATTGGCCACAAATATATGTTAAGACTGGAGGCTCCCGGTGTAAAAGGCCATTACACCAGTAAACCCCTCTGTCATTTCCATGTAGTCTGTAAAGGCCTTGGTGCTAGAGTTATACAGCTGAAGGATATACCGATGGCACTGGTCGTTGCTCCCTGCAGCTTTCCGGAACGCATTCAACAGCAGTAGTGTGCCATCACTCAAGACATCCAATGGCCTAGTGAATAACAACAAGCTTTCGGGCATCATCAGTATCTTGTACTCCTTGACCCAAGCACTCCTATCAGGATCCTTCAAGAGCCATACGTTGGCATAGTGGCCTGCACCCAAATCAGCAAGATATTGCACATTGTGAACTATACACAAGGTTCCCTTGAGCTCGGTAAGGGTAATGCGCCATTTGTCGTCGCCGTTCTTGCGCCCCAACGGCGGGCCTTTGATCGGCTTCGCCTTCCACTCTTCGCTCTCGAGGTTGAATGTGGCTATGAGGTTCCTACCATGAGATGTTGTACTTTCACAAGGCATGAAGTAGTAGAGATCACCATTGACGGTTGCCTTGTGTTCGCAGGAAAAGCTGTTGTTGTGGTAGAATGGCCCCCGCCGACTTTGCCTCCATGTGGGCTCGGCACCATCGTCGAGGATCGTGGCGACCTCGCAGCAGTGGCTATGGCGTCGGCCACCCCAACGCGACGAAGTTTTGATTACGTGGAGGCGGAGGACCTTGTAGTCGCCGGACGGCACGGCACGACCAAAGCTGTAGTCATTCACGATGGTCGTCGACGACGACGTGTCCCACCAGTTGATCAGCTGATCCGGGGGATCGGCCGTGCCGACGACGGTGAAGTCGCGCCCGGACGCCGGATCGATGATCATGGCGCCGAGCTGCATCCTGTCGACGAAGATGCGGTCGAGCCGCGTCGGCGCCAGCAATGCTGGGCCCGACCTGATGTCGAACACCTTAACGACGTTGCCGACGTCGTCCAGAATGCGCAGCTGGAGCTCTGGTGCGGCGGATCTGAAGACGGCGACCATGAGCGGGCCGGCGCTGCCGCGGGTCCTCCGTGCGGCGAATAAGGCTGGGTCGGAGATGAGCGCGCGCCAGCCCTTGCACACGCACCGGAACCGGCGTAGTGACTTCCCCGGCAGCCTGAGTAGCACCTCCGTGATGATGTCCTCCGGCCGGCAGTGAGAGGGCACCGCCTCCGCCATCGTCGCGTTTGCATAGCTTCGACTGCATCTGCATTGTTGCGGCGGCGCTCGTAGGCAGTAGCCGCCAGCCGCCACCAGGTTCTGCGGTGGCCGCCGCTAGTTCGACGAGCATCAAATGTCTAGGACTCGAACTAGGTTCTGCGATGGCCGCCGCTGGGCCGATTCGAAATGAATTGGACCATCAAATTAGGCCCAGTTAAGGCTTGGACCGAGCATCAAATGTTGCGGCTCTTTTTTCTCAAAAAAAAAATCAAATGTTGCGGCTCTTTGCCTTAAAAAATTAATTTTTCCACTAAAAAAATCAACCGTTGTGAGCCAGCATAATAAACAGAAATTAAATTGCAAGTCCACTAATATATTCCGAAGGAAAATAAAGCAACCATCTGAATAGGCCCATTTATGGATTGGCCCTCTCGGCTTGCATTCGTCTGGGCCACCGGCCCAACTGTTCAGCGGGCTCTTCAGATCGGGATCACCACATCATCCATCGGTTGCGCAATAGCACCAAAGCCACTCGGCGTGATGGGAGTATATTTGTCTTCAATCAATAATTCCAAAAGAAAAATCATTTGGTGAATCAATGAGTTTTCCATGTGGCTACAAAATAGATGGGAGTATATTTGTTGAGCATCTCCAATAGCTTTCTTTATTCTCTCTTGTACATTTACATTGTGAACCCGTTATACTCTCTATCTATTCCTCCTCACATCTTTTCACCCTCCACATTGGCCCAGCATCAATATGTGTGCATATAGTTTCCCGAACCCGCCTGATTTTTGAAGTGCGGAAAGATTATTTGGAAGCTAGGATAGTGAGTTATTGGAGAGTATATTTTTTTCAATCTTGCTAACATTCAAAATTGGGAGTGGACGTTTTCAAAACTCTAGGACACATGCTCTTACGCGTACTCTTGCCATGTATGTATTTTTATTATACATGGTTCCTCAACTATCGTCCAAGGCTCATTATTGTCCCTAAACTTTTAAAGTTGTCATTTATTTCACTCATGAAACTTTACTTTTAGACTTAGTTTCATCCTAGTCCCATCAAAATGACCGTTTCACCCCATCTCACTCTAAATTTTGAGCTGAGCTCCATTAATGGAACTATCAAAATGCATTTCAGTCTAGCCCCTAAACACTGATAGTTCATGGATAAAATTGAACCCATAATACAAAATTGTAAAGTTTGAGGACTAAATTAAATTAAGCGGTCACTTTGATAATCCTATGATGATAGAACTGAGCCTAGAGATAAAGTTTAAGGACTAAAATGGTTATGCTTACTCTAAAATTCCATGCATGAAACTGAGGCTCGAGGATAATTGAAGACCATTCCGCCCTTAATTTACGAGCATCTGTCCAAAAGTTACAGCTAAGATATACTCCATCCATACTTAAAAAGTTTGTCGTTTTAGAAAAAGAAAACGATACGGTCTCCAAAGTGTAACTTTGACCACTTATTTTTTGAAAAAAATTTATTGAAATATAATATATGTATATTTTTATGAAAGTATTTTTCAAGACAAATTTATTAATATAATTTTTACATTTTCAAACTTAACAACTTAAAAGTTATTCATGATTTATATTCCCCATATTTGACTAAAACCTTGTCCTAAACGACAATCTTTTTAGTACGGAGGGAGTATACACGGTAAAAAAAAAGCCTTTTTTAAAAATGTAAAAAAAAAAAAAATCCTTTTCTATCCGGAGGCGCAATAATTTCCAAAAGTTGGCCGGGCACGCCTTTTTGGGTCACTATGGGTCTGTTTGGTTGCCTGCATGTGCCTGAACCAGGCTGGCCAGATGCAGGGTGACATTGTTTGGTTGCTTGGTTCGGACCTTCAGCCAGGCTCCGCTCATGCAACTTGCACCCTTGAGCCAGGCTCTAGAGGAACGTGGAAATCGGACGTTCCTCCTCAGCCAGGCTTGCTCGGTGCAGCTATTAGTCGGTTAATGATGTTATTAGTATTTAATTAGTGAATATTAAGTAAATTAATATACTTTAAATATGTTTAAGATATAATTAGATGAAATAAGAACTTTAAGAGTGTATTTATACAAAATAAAAATTATAATTATAATTTTAGAAATGTTTATTTCATATAACATATCTTCGTGTGGGCAACCAAACAACATCTCTTCTGAGCCAGACCGAGCAGATACGAGCAACCAAACACGACACCATTACATACACTCAGCATATCTAATATGAGTTAGACTCTCACATACGAGTCAGCCTCTACGACTACGTAAAACAAACAAACAGGCCATATATACGCATGGCTGATGTTTGCTCTTGTCCTTGTCCGCAACGGAAGCAACTGTTCCAGGAGCGAGCGATACCTTGCCCACATTTGCAAGCCATCCGGTCCCAATCTCAACAGTAAACACTGCACGCACAAGCAACCGGCACTGCACTGCACCTGGAAACATCCAGCCTGAAAGAAAATTCTACAGGCAGTAGTGCTTGCCGTGCAGAAAAGTTGCTGGGCCAAATTTTTCAAAGGTTGCAAGGCTGTGCTGCTACTAAAAAACTCATGCCACCGCTCACCAGGGCTCTGTAGTCTGTAGAGTTCCAAGGCAAGGGTCAGGGTTAGGCACCTTTTTTTGGTTTGTTTCCTAAGAGAATGTGCAGATCAATGATGATCATGACTTAATCATATGCTCAAGCATATGCACTGTTCTACCTTATCCCATTCCTAATTCCTGATCCCAGAACTCCAGTCCTGTAGCATGCATGGATCCCAAGGGCACATGCTAGACAGAGATGAAACCAGATGCATATAGAGTTAACAAATCAAAGTAATTAGTCTCCTTAAATCACACATCAAAATAATTAGGCCCTCACATTCCATAGTTTTACTTCTGACAACTGGCAGGCAGGCAAGCTAACAGTAAATAAAGTGGTAAGCACCATGTAACCATGTAAACTGGCTTTTTTACTAGGCACTAGAGAGAGACAGATGGATCATCAGATTCCAAGTGAGAACAAAACACAAACACACCTTTTTTTTTCACCGCAGTCTGCAGAAGCAGAAAGGTGATCTCATCAAGTGTGGCCACACATTCTGTACAAGTTTGTCTGGCTTTAACGCCAAGCCAGCCTGCGGCTAGCTTCGCATGCATGCACACACACACACAGCAGTACTCCAGCGCTGTCGATTAACCAGCATTGCACACATGGGCCAGTGAGAGAGACGATGAACTGCACAAGTTCAGACTTGAGACTGATCAAACCAACCACCCCTGCACTGCATGGCTACACAGGCGGACAGGCTATGCATGCGTACTGTGACTGCTCAGTGACCTCACATCGGATGGCTGAAAACTGTTGCAAGCTTGTCCCTCATGTGTCTCCCTGGTGCATGCTCTCTTCAGTTTCCATGTTTTACTGCACATAACAACAGGAGTGAAATGCAGCAGTAATGGAGGTTTCAGTGTAGTGGCAACTGAACTGATGAGCAGAGTATTACTAAGAATACCTTTTCTGATGGTGCAGTTTATTTCCCTCTTCATTCTCTCCTTCAGATATTGTGTAGGTACCAGTACCAATACTGTTTCCATTTTCTAGTACAAGAGACCAACAAGTGTTGGAGTATGCAGGAGTACTCTATTACTCTCATCATTCATCAATGTGTGAAAGGATCCGAATGATGTCTCAATTGTTTGGATTGTTCTGAAAGGTGACAGGTTCAGTAATCAGCATGTCTTTTAAAAACACTTCAATTATGAACAGTAACCACTGCTATCCAAGAGTAAATCGCAATAAAGAAGATGAGCACATCATTTGCAAAGCATAAAGAAATGCATGTACGTATGTGGTATCCAATGCAACTTGGATGACAGGATAGGGGTGGTTACTTAGTCGTAGACAGTTTGGTCAATATCTTAATCAGTTCAAATCTTGGCCTTATTCTGCACACCGCCCCTGTTCCATATGGCTGGCATCCATCCACTGACTTGCAAAACACGACCGTTTTTTATTCAGGAGATGCAGACTAATCTTGTTACTTTATGTGATCAGGACAGTACAGCGTGAATAAGAGAGCTACACATTTGGATCTTCCTCAAATCAAATATGCTATATATAACGGTTGAAAAAAAAAGTATTATTGCTATCAAGGAACAAATCATGCTTGCTTGGTATGAATGGACTTGCTACCAGATGAAAATGATTTCTATCCAAGGTTCCATCTTACTTTTATCAGCATCCAAGTGTTGATGATAAAAGACCTGTGATTCCAGGGGAAGCTGAGTTTGTGGTCACCTTGTCCATGGACGTCTAAGGCTTGCTCCTTTTCATCAGATAATAAACACATTTCACATTTTAAAGTCGTCTGATATTTTCTTGAAAAAGGAGAAGTTTGAGGACGAAGATTCTCTTTCCCTGACTTCCGCGCCATCCCCTTTGTCATGAAAAATGCGCTTTCGTATGACGCACTGCATTCACTGTTAGTTATCAGGTGACATAGGATGCTCTTGTTGTCGTGTTCCTAATTAGTTTGGTGCTAGCTAGAGTAATTTGGATGGATCCAACAGTATATTAAGCTTATTCAATTCCTTGATTTATATGCATGCACAGCCCAATTTGGAACAATGGAAGGTTTTCAAGAGAACTTTAGATGGTTTGTAACCGTGCATGTGAGATTCTTCTAAAATGCGTGGACATTCCAAAATCCAAATGACACATCTGTGGTTCAGTTCTGTCAGAGGGCCAAGGTTGCATATTTCTGGAGAGGCAGAGGGATCCGGAAGAATTCTGCAACATGCAATGAGATTTTACAAGGAGCATGTATGAGTTAAAAAAAAGTAAAGCTTCTTTTATTGCCTGATAATAAGATAAGATCTTACTCCTAGCATTCAATTGGCTAGTTCTTGTAAAGTTTACTGAAGTTGGGATCTCTTTGTAGCCTTGCAGTTCCGGAGTCAAATTCATGGACCATCTACTCCTATCACTCATTCATCACTAGAGCGCACAAAGGTAGATACTTTATTATTTATCAATGGAAGCTTGTCCGGATTTTCTGTGCCAGCTTCACTACGCTACAGTATGTGGAGCAATGTGTTCAGTTCAGTTCATGACCGTTAGTTTCAACGGGTTAAATGCTTTGGACCGTGCTAAAAACTATCAGACCAACGAAGTCAAGGATGTTTATTTACAGAAACAGAGCGCAAGCAGAAATTTTCACACTCTTTAATTAATGAGCCAAAAAATGTCTTATTATGAACCAAAAATACGGTATATAAAAGTTATAACTTTTTTTAAGAAAAAAAAATAAAAGTGATACCTTCTTGCACCTTGTCAAGAAAAAAAAAACAGTAACTGACAAGCCTCAGTTTCAGAATTAATACTACCAAAACTTAACTGTATTATGTGGAGCAACAATATTTAAGTCTAGTTCATAGCAATTACTAGTAGTTCGTTGGGCCTCACTAAACTATCCAACCAAAAATTCAAGCTTGTTTAATTACTACCTGAAACTGAAAGGAAGAAGATACTTCATATCATCTTACTGTAAAGAACCAAACATTTATGGATTGATAATACGACATAAGTAAGATTAGTTAACTACTGCCAGTAAAGTGTAAGGGAGCTTATGTTGTTCAGGATTCCAAGTGGCTTTGACGGGGCACAAAATCTGAATACCCAACGATGACAGGTCTGAACTGTATATAATATTATACTCTCTGTGACCGATATTCCAATACCTACCAGCTCTACAACAGTTACAGAAATCCATTTTCAGCTAAACCTCCTGCAAATCCGTTGCACCGACGCTGCTGTCACCAACGAAAGCACAAACCAAGAGAATTTTGACAAAAGCTGCTGTGCGCCTCACCATCTGCGCTGCGCTCCCGCTTCGTTTTCTACGAGTGGTGGGGACTGCCGCCCCACGCCCCCCCGCCCTGGATCTTCTAAATCCAGGCAGCCTCCACGCCCCCAAACTGTTTTGCTAATTTGTTGCAAAATAATAATAAAAAACTGTTCTGATAATACATTTCTTGCCTGGCTGCAGTGGGAGGGAGTGGGACAGGCATTGCCATGCACACCGCTCACCTATTCTGACGCAACGCCATATGGACGGGACGGTCGGTCACATGCTGTGATCCAAACTCCTTCCATTTGCTGGTTTCCTTCCTTGTGCGAAGACCCCTTTCGAGGCTTTCCAGTGTGGTGCGCATCGCCTTTTCTGCTATAACCAGCTCTGCTTTGCGCCATTGCTGGCTTGAGAGAGAGAGAGAGAGAGAGAGGATTCTTCTTCATCTTCTTCGTTTAAAACCAGCTGTGAGCTCCAAGCTCTGGACTTTAGTGATGGTTACCACTCCCACGGCCCCAGCTTTCGGCATCGAGATCCAATAAGATCAGGAGCACGAAAAAAGTCTTTGGGACGCAATCATTAGGAGCTGTCTGCATTGCAGAGATTCTCTGCTTGGCCGTTGGCTCACTCCTTCAATTCTCCTCTTGCGTGTAGTCTCACTCCTTCAACCCTCCTCGTCGGCTCTCCTCCATAGCTGCTGTTCCTGCTCCAGCATCTGTTCAAGTCCAAGAACAAATTTAGGAAGCAGGGGCCCGGATTGTTTCCACGAGGTACCAATGCAAATTCTCTTGTTGTTCGTGCTTCTTTTCCTTCTGATGGGAAACATTTTCTGAAATCCTTGTTATGTTGCGCTCTTCAGAGGTTGTATTGAAAAAGGAGATTAATTAAGGGACCGCGAAGGCTTTTAGATGCAATAATCACAAGGTATTGGAGAAGTTCGTTACTGTTCTTTCCAGCCGTGCGGAAGCGCAGGCTAATCATGGAAAGTGCAGGAATAGATTCCTTCTGCTCTGTCCATTCTTTTCTTGTCCTGATGAGTTGTTTCAGATTCGGTCACGCTGATAGCGGTTGCCTTTTTTTTTCAGTTCCCAACAGATGAAACTGTGCAGCAGGCAGGTAGGCTGAGAGGCTTCTTCTTCTCTGACCAGCGATCAGCTTGTCCGGAGAAGAAGAGCTCTTGGTTCCGTACGTCTCATGGAGAAGGAAACCATGTCGGGGCATGTGATGGTGCCATTGCAGAGCTTGAGCCTCGAGCTCCCGGATGCGGAAATTGTAGTGGGCTACACCAACACCAAGGACACCTCGGCTCTGCAAGGTTGAAAAAAAAGCAGATTTCACCTGTTCTTAATCGGCTGTTTAAATGACGGTGAATTTGCATCGACACCTCATGGAACTATCTCGATCCCCATGTTTGTTTGTTTCAGATGAGATTTCGACTCTTCGATCAAGGCAAAGACATCTTGACCGGAGAAGATGTGAGGCACTCGACAAGCTCATTGACCTGAAAGGTACAGTATTCAATTCTAGTAGATAGCAGTTAGTTAGAGCCGAATTTCCAACGATCTAAGCTTCAGAGATTGGGCAACATTCATTCAGGAAGTATAAGGGTCTTCTGCCGGGTACGTCCGCTGGTCCAAACGAACAACTTGAACACCAAATCACCAGTCACTATTGAGCAAGAGAAGATTGCAGTCAAGTCAGTTGGGATCAAGAAAGAGTTCAGTGTTGATAGGGTTTTTGGTCAGGAATCCTCACAAGGTAACTTTTTTTTTCTTGCTAACTCACTTGTAGGTCAGGTTTGTCTTTTTGGCAGTATGATTCATTTCAGTGTGGTCCATGCAGAGGATGTTTATGAAGAAGTAAAACCGATCCTCAGATCTGCACTTGACGGGCACAATGTCTGCATTCTCGCTTATGGCCAGACTGGGACAGGAAAAACCTACACAATGGTTGGTTGGTGCTTGCTCTGACTGAACAGATTTGAGCTCAATTTACAGTAAGAATCTGTATTCCACTCAGCTTTCCACGGTAGTTCTAATAAATGAAGGTATAACTGATTGCAGGAAGGAACTGATGGGAAGCTCGGTATTGTGCCTCGAGCTATCCAAGAACTGTTTTCTCATGCTTCAGAAGACAGTTCATCCACATACTCTTTCTCCATAAGCATGCTTGAGGTCTACTTGGGGAGTCTCAAGGACTTGTTGGCACCAAGGCAGCCTCTCTTCAGGTCAACAGAATGTAACACAGCATGGTAAGACTATTAGTTCACCCGCAAACTTTTTAAGGGAAAGTTCACAAGTAAATCATGAAGAAAGATCACCAATTCTCAATATGGAAATTTCTATGTCCATTTTCTTTGTATACTTCAGTAATCTCAGCATACTAGCAACAAAAAGTGGTGCTGTGGAAGTTGAGGGGCTGACGGATGTCTCAATACCGGACCTGAAGAAAGCCAACCAGTGGTACTGTAGAGGACGGCGAGCCCGGTCAACATCTTGGACAAACGTCAATGACGTCTCGAGCCGGTCACACTGGTGGGTTGACAGTCTGTTCCAATTACCAACTTTCAGTTGCCACTGTTTTGGTAATTTGAACAGGGCCCAATTTTATGTGCCTTAGCTCTGTCTATGTGTAGCTTGACAAGGATTACCATAAGGAGGCATGGAGGCACTGAAGAAGTCAGCAAGCTCTGGCTCATCGATCTTGGTGGCAGCGAGCGGTTGCTGAAGACTGGTGCATCTGGGTTGACAATGGATGAGGGCAAGGCCATAAACCTCTCCCTATCAGCACTTGGAGATGTCATTGCTGCACTTAGGAGAAAGAGGAATCATGTTCCTTACAGGTAACAGCTGATTATTCGGTTATCTTAATTACTAAATAAATTTCTAATGGTTTGCTAGGGGCAAAAAATCTCCAACATTTCAATCACATTGGAGTTATTCATCAGTGCTGTCGTCTATATTCATATCTTTTTTTAACATGTGCAGAAACAGCAAGCTTACCCAGATTCTCAGTGACTCGCTTGGTATGAAATATATTTTACATTGATTTGAAGTTTTTTTTTTAAAAAAAAGACAACCACTGGAAACAAGATAATATAACATTGAACCGTTGAATATCTAAATAACAGGTGACGGTTCGAAAGTTCTAATGGTGGTGCACATCAGCCTTTCTGAGGACGATGTTGGTGAGACGGTCTGTTCCCTGAACTTTGCGAAACGAGCCAGATCAATAGAATCGAATAGAGTAATTCCAGAAGTAAGTATACAAATGGAACGAGCAATTGTTACCACCAGGCAAAAGTTCTGTTATATTTAAAGGTGCTCCTTTCTGGTGTAGGATCTGAAAATGTTGAAGCAGAAGCGACTCACAGAGCTTCACAAGGAAATCTGCAATGCGGAGGAAGAGTTGAAGCATCTCAATGAACAAATAAGGAGAGCAGAGATCTCACTTGAAGAGAAGAAGAAGCTCCCTTCATCTGTTTGTCAGGCTCTTAGTGATGAGAAGGGATCACCAAGAAGCACTCTAGTGGTAGGCCACATTGATGTCACAGAGAGCCCACACACAACAGAGAAGGCAAAGAGCAGGCTATCTCATGGTTCAGCTCCTCACTTCATGTCTTCGACAGTGTGCAGCCGACAAAGACATAGTGCGGGAAGCCATTTTGTTAGTAAGCCGAGGCTGACAAAGTCAGTAAACAGATATCCAGCCGAGCTGAGTGGAGCCAGTCATTCAGCTACTCAAGCTGCAAGAATGCAGCCAAGGCTAGGTCAGTGGCATTCTCATCCAGTGTGCCCAAGGTGAAGTGCTTGCCAGTCATGTCTGATCAGATCAACATAAGTAACAACAGCATCGACTCGACAGCTGCATCAGCACCACGGCGAAGGGAAAGCTTTGGCTCCAGACCGGTTCAAAGAGCACCCCTACATCAGCAGAGGAGAAGGATGTCTAGCCTAACATAGCCTTACATAAATACCGATTGGACAGTTCTGATTTTAACTTGTTTTAGTGGTGAAAGGATTCTGAAAGTTGTTTGTGGTTTTTGTAGGTGCTTGTTGGTATGTTTGTTAACTTCATAGTTCTTGACTGCTGTAACTATTGGAGGCCCTTCGTCTTTTGTTTTTGGTTTGACATGGAAGGGCAAAATGATGTGAAGAATATGGTAAATGGAAATGGAATTGTAATTGGACTTAAACAGGTCAAAGAATTTGGATTTTTTGAAGAATAAGAAAATCCTAATGTTTCATAAATATAGCATTCTGGAATGACTTCTGTGCCTCTTCATCTACAGAAAGTACATAACGTTTTGGACACCACAGTTCAGACTTTAGAGGTTCTTTTGGATTTTTTTTTCACAAACATGCGTCAGGGCACAAGTTTTTCAATAATAGGGAATAGATTGTAGTGGATAGAATTAGAACAAAGGACTTGTACTGAGTTGAAAAAAAAAACTCTCTCATTATTATAAAATAAGCAATGCAACTACATTCTAGCAATCTAGCTTCATATGCTTTTTTTTGACATGTTTGTTGCTACATAGATCTGAAACTAATCAGCTAATCGTCCCCAGGCATCCTTTACCAAATGGAAAAAGCAAGCCAACAAATTACTAAGATTATAGCCGTTCAGAACAAATGAATAACCATGACGCACGATCCAAACCTAGGTGCTTATTTCACAAGTAATTGCCATCCACACAAACGATCAACCACTGTGCTTGATCAGAAAAAATAGACATTTAATGCAGCTAGGACGTGTGTGTGCAATTGGAGCATAAGGACCGCAAATTGTCCCTACTTGCTTAGAGATACATTAAATTATCCACATGTTGTCACGACAAGTATCGTTCAGCGCCATAGAAACAAAAGAAGGTGATGTATGTCCTAGGATTCAGACTCTTCTGAAATTACCATCTCTTCAGTAAAAGACCCATTTAATCATGATCCACCATCCCACCCGCTTGCATTCGCAATCCTCCTGAATTAGATGACAAAATAAACTGCCCGCATACCTTGGTAGTGGTCTGACTTCCCTGCTTCTTTAAATCGCAACTCCATCCATGGAACTGCAGTTAGGAAACCAAGCAATCGGTAAAAGTGTACTTTTTTTCTAAAAAAAAAAGTAGTAGTATACTGAAATGCACATGGTTTTCTATGAAACAGGCTGCAGGTGAACTCAAGTTCCAATGTGGTATCTTACTGAAAGTGAAAGATATTGTAATGCTGAGGGATGGATTATAGTGGAAGTCACACATGAATCTTTTTGTTTGTCACATGAATAAGCCAAGTAGCTGAAAAATGTCATTTCTCTTGCACCAGATGGCCTCACTGACGAGCCATCCATGACCTACGCCACGCCAATTCTGGTCTTTATCTCGACAAGTGTCAATTCTGATGAGTTCGAGTAACAAATTGAATCTAACTACGGGAGTGGAAGTTAAGGCATAAAGCCTAAGTTCCATATGCTGCTATAATAACATTCTGAATATTCAGAAACTAAGCAGCAGAACAGCACACCACCTCATCATCATCATCAAAACACTAAAGCAGCAAAATCCTAGCCTCAGCATTGTGCGGACCACAGAGTCAATGCTCAACTGGTTTTCCACCAAGAATGGTTCTTCTGATCAGCTGATCACCTAAAGGATAATGTAGTGGCTCAGACAGAGCTCCAGCCTGACCCCAATCATCTGGGCCAGACATAAAGAGATGTATGAATATTTATACTAGTAGCATATAAGAGAGGAAGCATCAGTATCATCCTCAACACCTATATACAATAAATAAGTAATAAATAAGCCAGTCCCAGATCCTAGGCTGGCAAGTTCGTTGATCCTCCTGGCAGGGCAAGCAACCTTTCGCTGTACCGTTTGCCCTCTCCCAAATCCAGATCAAACTACGTACACCACATCCACAAGCCTCAATAATCGAAGATGGTGACGCCATGTCTCCGGATCGGACACCAGGGTGTCCATGCGCCCGCTCATCCATCCCTGCCTCTGCCGGCGCTGTCTGCTCCACTTATCAAAGACTGCTCGGGATAAGGAAATGACCAAATTGGGGGGAGAGGAAGTCAAACAGTTCCGCGGATTCCAGAGCCTCTCACCTGCGATCCGACCGGCCGGGCAAAATTGGTCCAGACTCCATCCGCGCCAAGGCCCCTTCCGGCTCCGGCGACCGCCGCCGGCGACGGAATATTTCCCGGAGCTTCGGACGCACGAACGGCTCACCGCCACCTGGGTCCCGCCGCCCGGGCCACCCACTGACGCGTGGGGCCGCGCGGGCCCGGTTAACCGACCGTCCGAGAGCGACCTATTGCCCGGTGCGGTGCCTGGCCCCCACGTGTTCCCCATTTCCCCCTCCACCACCGCGCGGCAGCCGCAGGCCGCAGCAACCGCCAACCGCCCCCGTGCGACTGACACGTGGGCCATCCCCACCATGGCACCAACACCCCGTCCGGTCGTCACCTCCCCCCACTCCCTTCGCGTCACTTCTGGAAATAATCAAATGAAACCAAATCAAATAAAACTGGGAATATTTTGTTTGTTTGTTTAATTTCCGCACAAATCGCGTTCGAATCCTCCTCGCCTACGCCTACGAGTTCGCCGTGGCGCGCCACCCGCCACCCGCCTCGCCGATAAATCCTGACCGAATCGGAGAACCACCTCGCGGAGATTCCCTCCGCCGCCCGCGCCGGAATCTCCGCATCCGGATCCGTCTCGCGTCATTGCCCCTGATTTCTCCTCCACACCCAATCCACGGGGCTTCCAGACTCCAGAGTCAGGAGTCCTGACCACGGGCGCCCGCGCACGCGTAAAGGCGCCGGATTTGTCAATCCTCGTACACAATCCGGATTGGGTTGCACTTTTTTTCTTTGGGGTCCGCGTAGCGGGGTTGCGTGAGGGCGGCGGTGTTGCTTGGAAGGCAAGCCGAGGGGGAAGGAATTGAGTGTTTAGCCCCCGGCCCGGGTGTGTGTGGGGGCGGTGGGGTAAAGCTACTAGGGTTGGGGGGTGATTAGCGGAGCTGTGAGGGAGGCCGAGGGAGGTCCGACGATGGTGTTGCTGGGGCTGGAGCGGCGATGGCGCTGGGCGACCCGCCGGCGGACTACTCCTCCATCGCGGCGGTGGGGCTGTTCGTGGCGCTCATGTGCGTCTGCATCATCGTTGGACACCTCCTCGAGGAGAACCGCTGGATGAACGAGTCCATCACCGCGCTCTTCATCGTGAGTCCAACCTCTTCCCCCCCCCCCCCCCCCCCCCCCCCCCCCCCCTTTCTCTGCCCTGATGAGTTGATGCTTGTGTGCCGGGATCTTGGTATTGCAAGTTTGCAATTGCAATGTTGTCTGTTGGGAATTGAAAGGTGATCGATGCGTGTGGCTTTGCAGGGCTGGGGACTGGAGCGGTCATCCTGTTCGCGTCGAGCGGGAAGCACTCGCGCGTGCTGGTGTTCAGCGAGGACCTCTTCTTTATTTACCTGCTTCCGCCCATCATATTTAATGCAGGGTATGGAATTCGTGCGATTGATGCTTATGTTCTGCCATTATTTTATTTACTGTTACAGTTTTTTCCGTTTTACCTGCATACAGGAGTATTGTTACAGATTTATCAGTTCTTCCTACATAAAGGACAAATAAAGAAAAAAATATATCAGTTTTCCTGCATAAAGGATTATTGTTACAAATTTATCAGTTTTTTCCTACATAAAGGACAAATATAGAAGATTCTGACAGTTAAGAAGTTGAGTTGGTCGACATATTGGTGACTGAGAAACTGGCTATGATTTTAATAAGAATTTTAGTTCAAGAGAGCTTGTGCTACCATCCCTGTGCTTGGAATCCCCCCCTTTGCCTTCTAAATAACACGGGAGCATCCTTAATTGAAAGGCAGAGTTCCTACCATTTATGTTAAAAAAATACATGAGCATTACTTGTTTTTTGTTACTGTTTTAGGAGCTCTTTCGATAGTTCTGAGCTAAAATCCAAAAAAGATTCCCTCTTCTAAACACTTCAGTAGCAAAGCAACTACGGTGTGCTATTAAATATAAATATGCAATATGAGTATTTTGTGATAACAGTGTAGGTGATATGCGATGTATAATTTACTCAATATCTGACACTAAGAACATATATGTATAACTCACTCACATTTTTTTTTCTTTCCCTATAAGCCAGGTTCCAAGTGAAGAAGAAACAGTTCTTTCGGAACTTCATTACTATCACACTGTTTGGTGCAGTTGGCACCTTGATCTCTTTTAGTGTAATTTCCCTTGGTAGGTTTGCTCCCAAATTTCATTTTTACCATGATTGTCAGTTTCTGGATTTCTGCCTGCTTAACTCACATCTGACCTCACAGGCGCCCTAGGACTAGTATCAAGGCTTAATATTGGTGCACTCGAGCTTGGAGACTATCTCGGTAAGTTCATTGCCCGAAGTATAAGCACTTCCATTGCCCATATACACTTCTTTCTTCCTGACTCTTGTATGTATATCTTAAATTTCAGCACTTGGGGCAATATTCTCGGCCACAGATTCGGTTTGCACCTTGCAGGTGTTAAGCCAAGATGAGACACCCTTCTTGTACAGCCTCGTGTTTGGTGAAGGTGTTGTCAATGACGCAACTTCTGTTGTGTTGTTCAATGCAATCCAGAACTTTGATCTTGCAGATATCAGTGGTGCCAAATTACTGAACTTTATTGGCAGTTTCCTTTATCTGTTCGGCACCAGCACCATTCTTGGAGTAGCTGTAAGTTATATGCGGCTTCTGCCTCTATCTTTGCCTAAGTTTATTCTTTACTGACATGTGTTTTGGCTGCAGTCTGGACTTCTTAGTGCTTATATCATTAAGAAATTGTACTTTGGCAGGTTTGTACTTGACACAACATGATTTGTTTAATTGAAATTGATGACATTTCCACAACTTATGTTCTTCTGATTTGACAATTGACATGCACTCCAGGCACTCAACCGATCGTGAAGTTTCCATTATGATGCTAATGGCTTATTTATCTTACATGCTAGCCGAAGTGAGCACCCTGTACTCTTAACCTCTGTAGATATTGTGTATATTTCAGAAAAGCAAATACATCTGTAAATATTTATTGACTGTTTTCCTTTTTTTTATGGTAGTTGCTTGATTTGAGTGGCATTCTCACAGTGTTCTTCTGTGGTATTGTAATGTCACACTATACCTGGCACAACGTAACAGAAAGTTCCAGGGTCACAACCAAGTAAGTAGCTAGAATGTCACTTCTGTTTGGACATTTGTCTTTGATCCTGCATTCACTATGGTAATGTTTATACTAATATACCATTGGATGGACCACAGGCACGCCTTTGCAACATTGTCATTTATAGCCGAGACTTTTCTGTTTCTCTATGTTGGTATGGATGCATTGGATATAGAGAAGTGGAAGATTGTCGGTCAAACTTATAGGCATGCTCTCTCCCTCTTTCTCTCTCTTCATTGCTCAAGTAGAAGATTTTTTTTTCTGAATCTGTATTTTCTATCATGTGCAGCCCAGTAAAGTCTATTACTTTGAGTTCCACCATTTTAGCCCTGGTGCTGGTTTCAAGAGCTGCTTTTGTTTTCCCACTATCCTTTCTATCCAATTTGACCAAAAAAACTCCAAATGGGAAGATATCTTTTAGGCAGCAGGTGAGTCTTTAACTTGACAACATCTTTACTTCTTATGTCATCTTGAAACAGTTGGTATATTCCTTACATGATATTGGTCATTCAGATTATTGTTTGGTGGGCGGGTCTCATGAGAGGTGCTGTGTCCATTGCGTTGGCTTACAATAAGGTAAATCTTGTGTTTGATCCATCTGATTTGAGCTTTGGCCTGGAAATGCATTACTGCTTTTGTTTCCTTCATCCATTCCAAAACATAGGTTATTTTTGTTGTCCAAAGTCAAACTTCTCTAACTTTGACAAAGTTTTTTATAGAAAAATGCACCAGCATCAACAGCTTTCATTTCTTTGTCTTATACTGTATAGAAGTTTCAGTGCTGTCACTGTCAATTAAATGTCATGATGAAAAGTCGTTTCGTCTCTTTCAATGTTTTTAAACTGAAGCTGCAAGATTTTGGGACAACTGAAAGACTACTGTATTTCATTAAGAGAGGATAATTAATATGTAGAATGGAGAGGGAGAGTGGAAAAGACTCTGAACACCTTAACCTAGAAACAGACACACACACACGCCCCCCATTTGGTTAATAGTTACAAGAACGAACAACTTTTTCTAATTAGTCAGACAGTCAAGCTAGTATCTTGTAACACTGACATTGACAGCATATGTTATATTACAACTATGAGCTCTGAGAACAACTTAATATAGTTACTATTTTGTAAATTGTATTTTGATCTACATCAGCAAAATAATTCTGTTTGCATAATCATTTTCCTAGAACCCAAAATTATTATACTACTTGAACTCTCCATAAAATTGACACATGTGGTTAAGGAATTGTGGCATGTTATAGCTCTCTTTGTTCTATTGATGAAGGATAATTCTTTAAAAAATATCCACAGTTTGTCCCTTAACTGTAATAATGAAGCCCAATCTATTCGTATATGCCATCTGCGCATCTATGACAAGACACAAGCTGGTGTCTAGGTGTTTTGTTTGTAAATTAAATTGTACACTAGTGGATTGGTTTTCTTTCCTTTTCTTGCCTCAAAAGGTCTGGAGTGTTAAATGTTCAGTTGTCTGCTGTTAATGCTTTTGATCTAACGGCTGGTTTTTTATTCTGCAGTTCACAAGATCAGGCCATACTCAGCAACCTAGCAATGCTATCATGATCACAAGCACAATCAGTGTTGTTCTTTTCAGCACAATTGTAAGTTCTTTCTCAAACTGCAACACCTACAGACTACACACAACATAACCAACTAGATTGATTTTCAAGCTTATATTGCAGACACGTAACAAATATAAGAACATGACTCGTGATAGAGGCATTCCTTTTCCTGCTAAAATGGGCCTGACTGGAACAATTATCCTCTGTTCATGCAGGTCTTTGGGCTACTGACGAAGCCACTGATCAGGCTCTTGATCCCATCAAGGCACCTATCCAGGGAAACAAGCGCCCTTTCTGAACCATCCAGCCCGAAGTCTTTCTTTGAGCAGCTGGCCGCGAACAGCCCTGGTCACACGGATCTTGAGAATGGCATAAGCCTACGCCGCCCGACGAGCCTCCGTTTGCTCCTTGTGAGCCCGGCACGGTCGGTCCACTATTACTGGCGCAAGTTCGACGACGGTTTCATGCGGCCCTTGTTCGGCGGCCGCGGCTTCGTCCCATTCGTCCCTGGTTCACCAACTGAGAGCAGTGTGCCGTTGCTTCCTGGCAATGGGAACTGAAACCAGTGTATAGTTTTGTAAATTAACTTCGCTTCGTTTAGGTATAGTTAAGTGGGTGTAAATCTAGGTTAGATTCACTTATAGCTTGTACATGCTGATGTAGGCTAGTTGCCTGACCAGTGACCACACGGCTGTGGATATCAAATATCCCACTGTCCAGTCCACGCTCTTAATGAATTTGTATATTTATAAAATACTCTCCCTATATATTGGATCACAAAATATGTACCATCTGCAATTTATAAATGTAAAGATTACCAATCCATTTTGGAGTGAATATTATGCTTAAATTATTCATGGGAGTATCTTATGCCGAGGAGATCTTTGATGACAAGTTTACTTGACTGATGCAATGTTTCCCTTAAATCAAAGGCTTTGGCATTTAGCCCTTGGCCTTCTCAAAACCGATGATATAGTCAGCTAAAGCTAAATTGGGCTATAATATAATATATATATATATATATATATATATATATATATATATATATATATATATATATATATAGGCTAGTAAATTTGTATATTGCGTGCTCCCTCTTCCAGATGTGATGCAAGAAGAACACAAGATTTATCCTGGTTCGGGCACAGAAGGTCCTACGTCCAGCGGGGTAGGATGGATCGTATTATCTTACACCGAAGTGCTCGTAAGGGGGTACAAGTTGGTTTACACGGGGGTGCTCACGATGAGCTAAGGCCTAGGGCTAGCGGGGCTATCCTAGGTGGTCGGTTGATTGCTTGAGAGATCGATCAAGCAATCGGGTGTGTGGTATATGAGGGTCAGAGTTGATGTCTGAATGCAAATACCCGTGTGAATGCCCCTTTTATAGACCAAGGGAAGGTCGGAGAGTATAGAGTCCTAAGTTGTAGCGGCGTGGGGGCGTGTCCGTGACGCCATGCTGGCGAAGGGACGTCGATCGCTGTATCGGCGTGGCCTTCCCGTCCTTTTGGTGCTCCAGGGCATGGTCATGGCGGACTGGACGTTGCGGCACGTCACAGCGCAGCAGGGTTGACCTTCTGTAGACGGGTGCGAGTCCCACAGCTGAAGCGGGACAGGACGGACGGGACGGGTCCCATACCGGAGTGGTTGGAGGCAGGGGTCGAGCCCCCTGGTCGAGGGGGGGGTCGAGACCAGCGTGGCCCTGTCGTATCCCTAAAGACGCAATCGAGGGCTGTCCTGTTCACGGCTCGAGGAGGTGCCCCTGGAGTCCGTACTTGCGACGTGGCTACAGCGGCGACACAGTTGACGGAGGTCCAGGGCATGGGCGGTGAGTTGATGGATTTGACTGCGGTCATGGGCGCCCATGGCGTTAGGCGGGGCAGGTAGGCGCATCGGATCCCCTTTACCCCGTACCGGGAGCAGGTGAGCTGATCGAGCCTCCTGCCTGGGCCTCGTTCGTTCGACCCCTCGTCCGTCATTCGGGGGGTTGAAGCGGAGGCGGAGGGGTCGTTCGTTCGACCCCTTGTCCGTCAGCAGGAGTCGAGGCGGAGGCGGAGGGGTCGTTCATTCGACCCCCTGCCCGTCAGTCGGGGTCGAGGCGGAGACGGAGGGGTCGTTCATTCGACCCCCTGCCCGTCAGTCGGGGTCGAGGCGGAGACGGAGGGGTCGTTCGTTCGACCCCTTGCCCGTCAGTCGGGGTCGAGGCGGAGGCGGAGGGGTCGTTCGTTCGACCCCTTGCCCGTCAGTCGGGGTCGAGGCGGAGACGGAGGGGTCGTTCGTTCGACCCCTTGTCCGTCTGTTTCTCCAGAGATGGGCCGGCCCATGACTAGTTGTTGTTGCCGGTGCGGGGGGCCTTCGTGTGATGGGCCCTTCTTTGTGGACTTGAGCGGCTTGATCGGGTCCTGTCTTAAAAATGGTTGCTATGTTGAGCGTCAGTTTATCGAAGGGTTTAGGGTACCCCTTACCTTTGTACCCGACAGTAGCCGCCGAGCCTCTGTGCGGATAAGAAGGATCCGCATAAGGGCTTTTGCCATTGACCTGCAGTGATTAAGAACTCCTCTGGGGGCTTTGATGTGTGTTTTATCGGGGGGATTTAGGGTTACCTGGAGACGTGACGCCCTACCGAGCGGTCGATTCCGTTCGCCAGGTTATGAGCGTTTCTTTCCCTGAAAAGGAGGTGCTAGAGGGCGGCTGTTGAACCCTTCCGAGGGCCAGCCTTCGCTCCCTCGAGCGTTACACTGGAGTCACAGTGCCCCTACCGAGAGGTCAACTCTGTCTGCCAGGTTACGAGTGTTTTCGACCCTCTTTCGTCGAGGGGTGCCGTGTGTAGTCGGGCCCTCGAGCCCTGCGTGGCTGGGCTTTCACTACCTCCTAGCGTCCTTCCCACGGATCCTTGCGTTCGGATTGCGAGGCGAAGAGCATCATGCTATCCTCGTTAGGACGAGCCTCAAAGTCCTCTGTGAGCTGGTGTCGGGCAGAGATCTGCCCGGTGCGGGTAAGAATCCAAGTGAGAACTCGTGCCCCATTCGATAGGGGTCGATAGAAGCCCTGAGGCGTTCTCATTAAGCAAGACCGCGTGGCTTACCTAGGTGCCAACTCCGTTCGATGGGAGCTGGTGGCTCGATGCCTCCCGGCGTAGGGATCCTTGGGTATTCCGTGGTTATGCCTCGGATATGTCCCGGGGGACCTCGAGAGTTCGTTCTCGAGCTAGGGGCTCGCGCCTGGCCCCCCTGGGTCATCCCTGACTCACATACTCGAGGGCGGCTGTGAACCCCGTTCGTAGGGCCAGCCTTCGCCCCCTCGAGATTTTGAGGGCGGACCAGAGTCCATAACCCTGGGTCCTTCCTGACCTCAGGTACTCGAGGGCGGCTGTCAAACCCTATGCAAGGGCCGGCCTTCGCTCCCCCGAGGTTTTGACGGACGGGTCAACGTCCGCCGCTCGCCTCCGAAGGTGATGTCCTATCCTGTGGAATACAAAGGGGTAGGTAGGTAGGTATATTAAACGCGGGGTCATACCTGTGTTTTTGTTGGATCCGTCCGTTGGGCTCAAGTACTCGAGGGCGGCTGTCGAACCCTGTTCGTGGGGCCAGCCTTCGCCCCCTCGAGATTTGAGGGTGGACCGGAGTCCATAACCCGAGGTCCTTTCTGTCCTCAGGTACTCGAGGGTGGCTGTCGAATCCCGTTCGAGGGCCAGCCTTCGTCCCCTCGAGATTTTGACGGATGGGTCGATGTCCGTTGCTTACCTCCAAAGATAACGCTTACCATCGCGCGTTGTCCGCTGTAGGCACGCCTTTTTAGGAGATGTCCGTTCGGCCGCAACAGTAGCAGGCACAGGGCACGGCGCGGAGTGCGGCGCGGAACCCGATGACGCGACGGGCACGCTTTATCCTGGAGGAATACGAGGAGGCGGTAGGTGGGCGCATTAAATGCGGAGATTCACTTGCCTGTCTGTTGGATCCGCCGGTTGGGCTTCCGGTTATAAATACCGGAGGTGAGGAGTCGGCTACTTCCTTCTCGCCATTGCCTTCTCTGCCTCCTTCTCGCCATCGCTTTCCCTGCCTCCTTCCGAGCCGGACGTCTGCGCGCGCAGGAGTAGGGAGAGGATAGATTGGGAACATACCTTCCATCCCCACATTCGAGCGCACCAGTCTCCCTGCCCCCATGGCCAGCTACAGCCTGCGCAGCCCCGATGCCTGGCTCCCGTCTTCGGCGACCGTGGCGCGTCTGGGGGATCTGGTGGAGAGCGGTCTCCTCCGGCCCATCACCTCCGTCGACTGGCCGGAGTGGGTAGTGTCACCGCGGGAGGATGCTGAGCCCAACCCGTCGAAGGGTTACGTGGTTAGCTTTGAAGCCTTCCACCGGGCGGGGCTGGGCGCTCCCCCCAACCGTCTCCTGTGCGGGATCCTCCACCACTACGACATGGAGCTCCAGCACCTCTCCCCCAACGGTATCTGTCACGCGGCGGTTTTCACCGCCGTGTGCGAAGGATACCTGAGGATCGAGCTGCACTGGGACCTGTGGCTCCACCTATTTGAGGCGAGTCTGTTCCATGCGTTGGCCGGGCTCGGCAACCGCAGGGTGGTCAGGACGGGGTGCTGCAGCATCGCCGTCAAGAGGGCGGACGACTGGATCCCGGCGAAGCTCACGTCGAGCCACTCCGGATGGCACTCCGGGTGGTTCTACCTGAGGAATGACGACGGCTTGCTCCCCGCCTACACCGGGAGGACGATCGACTCGAGGCCCGACCACTGGAGGTACGACGTCGAGAAGAAGAAGCAGTCGCGCCTCAGCCACCTGCTTGGCGCGATCGTCCGTCTAAAAAAGGCGGGACTCACGGCGGCGATCGTTGCGTCGGTTTTCCATCAGCGGCGGGTCGTGCCGCTGATGGCTCGCCCGCTACGCCTCGACGAGATGCACCCGGGGGTTGATCTCACTGGGTGTCGCCTCATGGAGGACGAGCTACCCCTCGAGAGGGTGGTTCGCCGAGTACGCGCCTCATTCGCCGGCGCGTTCAAGTTGGGGGGCGTTGCCAGCGTCCCCATGATGCTCGACCAGGGGCATGTCCAGCCGGTACAACACCTTTTCTCTGTTAATGTCCTTTTTGCCCGTCTTGTTTGCCTTCTTTGCTTGCGTCCTAACTGCCTTGTGTTCCTCAGGGGGACATCATCTTCCGGAAGTCGCTGCCACTGGTGAAGGAGGAGCGGGGCGACTCCCAGTCGAGACGCCTTCAGGCCGAGCAAGAGAAGAAGGACAAGGACAAGGCGAAGAAGGACAAGGACAAAAGGGCCCGAGAGAAGCAGGAGCGTGAACAACGCCGGGCCCGGCAGAGGCGGGCCAACCTTTCTGGGGAGGAGTCGCCCTCGGAGGAGGATGAGGAGGAGGAGGAGAGCAACGACGGGGAGGCCGAGCCACAAGGAGGGCTCGAGGAGGAACAGGCGGCGCCCGAGCGGCAGAGGGCGGCCGTTGGAACCGGAGGAGAGGGGTCGACGTCGAGGTCGACCCCAACTGGCGAGATTGAGCCACAGGGCGACCTCGGGATGAAGTGTCGCGGCAGGCGCGCGACCATTCTTCACGATCCCCGTCGAGGGGTCGGTCGAGCACGCCTCCCATGCCCACTCGGTCGAGCGTACGGGCGTCGGGCCCGTCGGCGCAGGAGGAGGTCAGGAGGGGGGCGACGGGGGCATCGTCGGCCCGCGCCCAGGAGATGGCGACGGGAGCGTCCGCGACCCCTGCCACGGCCAGCGCTGGCGGAAGAAGTGGCTCCCGTCGCGCCCCGCAGAAGCCCCCGAGCGGCTTGGGATCCACCGGTCGGACCCCCGCGACTCCGCTAGGGTGAGTCGCTTTCTGTCGGTCCGAATATCTTCCACCGGTTATGACTTTATGCTTACCGTCGCGTATGGGTTCCTTTTTCAGGTCGAAACGCTTGGTGGAGGGTGCGACCGTCACTCCGACCAAGAGGCTAAGGGCAGAAGCCGCGGTCAAGATGGCCGTCGGGGCCAGTTCTGCCACCTCGCCTCCCTCGACCCCCACCCCAGGCGAGCGCGTGGGCAGCCAAGGCTCGGGAGGCGATGGGGTGAGGGCAAGCGTAGGCCGCCGCGGAGTTAGCTCAAGCGGAAGAGGCGGGTCGACCCGTCGAACCGGCGGGGTCCGCAGCAGTGGCGGCCGAGGCCGTGCCCTCCTGCCCGTCGGAGGGGGGCGCGTCTGGGACCTTGGAGTGGACGGAGCCGGCGCCAGCGGAGGTCGCAGCAAAGGAGGTCGAGCCGGCAGGTTCGACGGGTGCGGGACCGGCGCCGGAGGCGGCCATGGCGACGGTGGTCGAGCCCCAGCCCGTCGCTGAGGTGGAGGTGGTGGACGTGGCCTCCGCCGGCGAGGGAGAGACGCCGGCTCGCCCGGCGCCGAGGCGGTGGCCCGAGAATCTTGCATCGTGGGAGGCACGCCAGCAGCGCGAGCACGGGGGTGCGGCTGCTGCCGCGCCAGAGGTGACGTCGCCGGTAGTGGCCCTTGTCGAGGAGGCCTCGATGTCGCTCCCCGAGCCTGCCGAGGAGAGGGGACGGGCCGAGGAGCTTGAGGCAGCACCGGTGGCCGAGATGACGGCGACGACGGGGGAGCCCACCGCTGAAGAGGTGGCTCAGATGGTGGCAGAGCTAGTGGGCTCGGGGGAGATGGCTGCGACGACGGCCCACCAGTCGGAACCGGAGGGGACCACCATCGCGGTGCACGGGAGCGGTGCGCCGGACGCGATAGTGTCCGAGGCGGCTGCTCGGCCTATCGTCGAGGCCGGGCAGTCGTCTGAGGCCAGGAGTACCAGGCTTGACGGGGCGAGCTCCTTCCCCACCTTGGCGGAGCGGGTGAGGCTCCACGGGGGTGACCCCGAGATGCGTCAGGGCCTCATGCGAGAGGTCCAGGGGAGGTCGAGCGCCGCAGCAGGCTCTGGGGGCAGGAGCCCCTCAAGCTGTCCGACCCCCAAGACCCAGGGCACACTTCCCTCGAGCTCGATGACCAAGCCGAGCTCAGGGAGTGGGAGCACCTGGAGGAGTTCCGGGGGTGGCTTGCGCACGTGGCGCGCGTATCGGCGGAGGTTGCTTCCGCAGATTTGCTCCGGGGGATGGAGGTAAGTTTTGTCCTTTCCCTTTCGAGTTATCTCGGTTATTTTGCTGCTCCTTTCTGATGACCTTCCTTTTTGTCCTTGGTAGGCACTAAGGGCGAGGTCGTACGACAAGTCTTAGTTCATCCTTCGGACGTAGGAGTCATTGGGCTAGCTCACTGTCCTCCGCGCCTCGCTGGAGAAGGTGGAGGCCGAGATCGCCCAGGCGAAGGCCGCGACGGCGGCTGCGCAGGAGGGAGCCCGGGCCGCCCAGGAGACGGCCTCGGGGGCACGGTCGAGGGTTGAGGCCACCCTCAAGGCAGTTATCGAGGTCGGGCAGCAGCGGGATACTTCCCAGGAGGCCTGGCGCAAGGCGGAGGAGGAGTCCTCCCAGCTGAGGGAGGAGCTGGCCCGAGCGGCGGACCGTGTCCGCCAGCTCGAGGCCAACGTGACGCAGGCGGCTACCGACCGCACCTCCCTCGAGGGGCGGGTCCAGGAGCTCCAGGCGGACGTCGTCACCATCTCCCGCAACCGCGACGCGCTTGGTGTCGCGGAGGAGAGGGCTCGAGCCCAGATCGCCACTCTGGGGAGGTGGCAACCAACCAGAAGAGGGCCCTCGATGGTACTGGCCAGATCATCGAGGACCTCCGGACTAAAAACAACGACCAAGCTGCAGAGCTTGTCGAGGTCCGCCACCAACTCCAGCGGGCTGAGCAGGACTACGTCGTCCTGGAGGGATACGCCAACGGTGAGTTTTTTGGAAATGTCGTTGAGCTCGCTCGGTTTCGCTCCTTCCCCTACTTTTTGGTTTTGACGCGGCCTTCTATTTGCTCTGGCAGAGGTTGAAGGGGATAAGGCCCGACTCCACGAGGATCTGACCAGTCTCCAGGATCTCCTCGGGGCGGAGACGAGCCTGAACGAGAGGCTCAGGGACGCCATCTCCTCCTTCTGCGATAGGCTAGGGATCGAGCCGGAGCTGCCAGTTGCGGGAGACGTGCGTGGAGACGCCCTCTTGCGCCGGCTCCTCGCCGCGTCCGATGGAATAACGGAGCAGGTCCGGGCCGCCCTTCACATAGGCGTGAAGCGGGCACTTGCGGTCGTCCGCTCGGGTTTCATTTACGACCTCGACGTCGTCTCCAGCGGCTTCGTCACCGACCCGAGGCTGACTGATGAAGAGAACGTGGCGAGATGCCACGAGCTGATCGACGTCGCAGAGGTGCCCGGTGGTGAGCTGGCGAAGCTGTTCGAGGTCGAGGTGCTTCCCCCATCGAACGGTGAAGGCGATGAGTAACTCTAGGCCTGCGAGCCAAATCTGGACAAAAAGGTCCATGTAATAGTTTAGCTTTTGTAATGATACGATGACGAGCCCCTGGGGGCTTCTTAATTTTAATGCATTTTATTCGAGATGCATTTGAGTGTTTTTATTTCTCGAGCTGTCTCTATTTCTCTTCGCCTGAGTCGTTGCTTATGGACTAAGTATTTGACGCACGCTCGTATCCTTGGAGGGGGAGCGAGTGGGGGTACCATAGCCCTGAGGCGTAGGAGAGTCCCCGGCTCGGCGGCCCTCGACCCTTAGGGAGTCCGAAGCGTTTTTCTACTTAGCCATGAAGCGTGTTCGGGGCAAAGGTGGAAAGAGAGGTGCTGAGTTTCGAAAAATCGTTCGAGTTTTTAGAGGACTTAGGAGGGCCCCCCCTGTCAGCCCCGAGGGAGGCTTGACTTTGCCAGAGTAGAGTCGAGGCTACCTTAGAGTTATGAACGAATGTGAAATGTATTTCGAGAACATTTTGTTCATTCATAATGCGATAAGTGTACATAATGCGGAAAATGTACGAGGCCTCGAGGCCTTAGGGGTAGAAGCGACGTAGCTGTTCGATGTTCCATGCATTGGTGAGGATCTCGCCCTTGTCGTTCTTCAGCTTGTAAGTGCCTGGCTTCAGCACCTCCGCTACGATGAAGGGTCCTTCTAAGGTGGTGTGAGCTTTTAACGTCCCTTGTTGCTTTGTCGGCGGCGCAGTACGAGGTAACCGACGTCGAGGTCCCTTTTGCGTACGTGCTTGTCGTGGTAGCGCCGCAGCGTTTGCTGGTACTTTGCCGACTTGAAGAGGGCCACGTCTCGGGCTTCCTCAAGCTGGTCGAGGGAGTCCTCTCAGGCTGCTGTGTTGGCCTGTTCGTTGTAGGCCTTTAGTCGAGGGGACCCGTACTCGAGGTCAGTGGGGAGGACGGCCTCGGACCCATAGACCAAGAAGAATGGGGAGAACCCCGTGACTCGACTTGGTGTCATTCGGAGACTTCATAGGACAGCGGGCAGCTCATCGACCCATCTCTTGCCATGTTTGTTCAGTCGATCGAAGATCCTTGGCTTGAGGCCCTGCAAAACCATACCATTGGCGCGCTCGACCTGGCCGTTAGTTCGAGGGTGGGCGACTGCAGACCAATTCACCCTGATGTGGTGGTGGTCACAGAAGTCCAGGAACTTTTGGCCGGTGAACTGCGTGTCATTGTCGGTGATGATGACGTTGGGGACCCCGAAGTGGTGGATGATGTCGGTGAAGAATAGCACGACTTGTCGAGATTGAATGTTGGCGATGGGTCGAGCCTCGATCCATTTCGAGAACTTGTCTACAGCCACGAGGAGGTGGGTGTGGCCACCTTTGGTTCTCTTCAAGGGGCCAACCATGTCGAGCCCCCATACTGCGAATGGCCAAGTTATGGGTATTATCTGAAGAGCTTGGGCGGGTAGGTGGGTCTGCCTAGCGTAGAACTGGCATCCCTTGCAAGATCGAACGAGTTTGGTAGCGTCGGTGACGGCTGTCGGCCAGTAGAAGCCTTGTTGAAAGGCGCTCCCTACCAGCGTTCTTGGCGTCGCGTGGTGGCCGCAAGCCCCGAGTGTAGGTCCTTCAGCAGTGCCCTCCCCTCCTCGAGGGTGAGGCAGCGTTGAAGTACACCGGTAGGGCTGCGTCGATACAGCTCGCGGCCATCCCCATACAAGGCGTAGGTTTTGGCGGGTCGAGCTATACGGCGGGCCTCGGTGCGGTCTTCTGGGAGCTCACCCCGTATCAGATACTCGAGGTAGGGTGCGTGCCAGTCCGTCGAGGGGGTTGGTGTCGCGGCTGTCCCATCGATCTCCATGACTTCTTCCCCGTTCGAGGGGGGATCGGTCAAAGGGAGGGGATCGACCCCTTGCTCGAGGGCAGGAGCCCCCGAGCCTAGGTCGACGGACGGCTCATGAAGGTCCCTCGAGAAGACGTCGGGAGGAACCGTACCTCGAGTAGATGCGGTTTTGGCAAGCTCATCAGCGGCTTAGTTGTACCGGCGGGCGATGTGGTTGAGCTCGAGGCCGTAGAATTTGTCCTCGAGTTTTTGGACTTCCTTGCAGTAGGCTTCCATCTTGGGGTCATGGCAGCTCGAATCTTTCATCACTTGGTCGATTACCAACTGCGAGTCCCCCCGAACGTCGAGGCGTTAGACCCCGAGCTCGATGGCGATGCGCAGACCGTTGACGAGGGCCTCGTACTTGGCTACGTTGTTGGAGGCGGGAAGTGGAGACGGATGACTTAGCGCATGTGAACCCCTGAGGGTGATATGAATAGCAATCCGGCGCCTGCCCCCGTATTCATCAACGACCCATCGAAGTACATGGTCCAGAGCTTGGTCTGAACTTGCGTTGGGGGTAGTAGTGTGTCGGTCCATTCTGCAATGAAATCTGCCAATACCTGAGACTTGATGGCCTTCCGAGTGGCGTAGGAAAGAGTTTCCCCCATGAGCTCGACCGACCACTTGGCGATTCTTCCAGACGCCTCCCGATTCTGGATTATCTCCCCGAGGGGGAAAGATGAGACCACAGTAACCGGGTGGCCCAGGAAATAGTGCTGGAGCTTGCGCCGAGTGAGGACGATGGCATACAACAACTTCTGGGTGTGGGGGTATCTCGTCTTAGTCTCGGAAAGTACCTCGCACACAAAGTAGACATGCCTCTGAACCGGCAGGGCATGTCCCTCTTCCACCCTCTCGACCACCACGGCGGCGCTGACTACCTGGGTAGTTGCTGCGACATAGAGCAAGAGGGGCTCGCCTGGGCTCGGGGTACCAAGACAGGGGGCGAGGTGATCAAGGCTCTGAGCTTGGAGAGCGATTCCTCGGCCTCGGCGGTCCACGTGAAGTGTTCCGTTTTCTTCAGGAGACAGTAAAGGGGTAGTGCCTTTTCTCCGAGCCTTGAGATGAACTGGCTGAGGGCGGCGAGGCACCCCGTGACCCTTTGCACGCCTTTAAAGTCGTTGATCGGGCCCATCCTTGTGATTGCGGTTACCTTCTCAGGGTTGGCCTCGATCCCACGTTGGGAAACTATGTACCCTAGGAACATGCCTCGAGGAACTCCGAAGACACACTTCTCAGGGTTTAGTTTTATGCGATTTGCCCTGAGGCACCCAAACGCGATCTCAAGGTCCCCAACCAGGTTTCCGACTGTTTTGGATTTGACCACGATATCATCGACGTAGGCCTCGACGGTCGGCCCTATGTGTTTCCCAAAGACATGGAGCATGCATCGCTGATATGTGGCCCCGGCGTTTCGCAAACCGAAGGGCATAGTGAGGTAGCAAAACATGCCAAAGGGGTGATGAAGGAAGTCGCGAGCTGATGATCGGATTCCTTCATCTTTATTTGGTGATATCCAGAATACGCATCAAGGAAGGAGAGAGTTTCACATCCCGCAGTGGAATCTATTATTTGATCGATACGTGGTAATGGGAAAGGGACCTTGGGACATGCTTTATTTAAACTAGTGTAGTCTACGCACATCCTATCCTTTCCATTCTTTTTCTTGACAAGTACGGGATTTGCTAACCACTCGGGGTGATGTACCTCCTTGATGAATCCGGCCTTCAATAGCTTGTCGACCTCCTCCCCGATGATTTTGCGCTTCTCCTCGTCGAAACAGCGCAGCCGTTGCTTCACCAGTTTGGATCCGGCTCGGATGTCCAAGGAGTGTTCGGCGACCTCCCTCGGAATGCCCGACATATCCGAGGGACTCCATGCAAACACATCAGCATTCGCAGAGAGAAAGTCGACGAGCACAACTTCCTATTTAGGCTCGAGGGTGGCGCTGATCGTCAGCGCCTTCCCCTCTGCGTGGCCGAGGTCGAGCGGGACGGTCTTGGTATCTTCCGCGGGCTTGAAGTTGCCGGCGTGTCGCTTGGGGTCGGGGATCTCCTTGGAGAAGTCGTCGAGGGCCGCGAGGACGGCCGACTCCTCGACCGCTTCGGCGTTTTCCACGCACTTGACGTCGCAGTCGTATGCGTGCTCGTAGGTGGTGCCGACGGTGATGACCCCCATGGGCCCTGGCATCTTCAGCTTGAGGTAGGCGTAGTTCGGGATCGCCATGAACTTGGCGTACCCCGGTCGACCGATGATGACATGGTAGATGCCACGGAACACGACCACCTCGAAGGTCAGATCCTCCTTTCGGAAGTTCGAGGGGGTACCGAAGCAGACGGGTAGCTTGACGCGGCCGATCGGGAGTGCCTTCTTTTCTGGAACGACCCCGTGGAATCCTCCCGCGCTAGGCAGGAGCGTGGTCCTCGGGATCCCCAGGAGGTCGAGAATCGCGACGTAGATGATGTTGAGGCTGCTTCCCCCATCCATGAGTACCTGGGTGAGGCGGGTGTTGAGTATGATCGGGTCGACGACGAGCGGGTAGACCCCTGCGTTGGGGACGTGCTCGGGGTGGTCATCCTGGTCGAAGGTGATCGGCGTGTGGGACCATACGAGGTATCGAGGAGCTTGGGCTCGAACAGAGAAGACCTCTCGACGCTCCCTCTTACTCTGACGCGTACTAAGTCGAGTCGAGGGTCCCCCATAGATCATGTAGCAGTCGTGAACCTCGGGGGAAGCCCCCGTTCTTGCCGTCGTCCCCGTCGTGCGAATCGCCCTTCTTGTCGTCTTTCTTGAAGCCAAGAGAGTCGAAGTGCCTTTTGAGCATGCGACAGTCCTCGAGACTGTGGTTGGTCGGTCCCTTGTGATAGGGGTAGGGCTCTTTTAGCATCTTGTCGAAGACGCCCCCGTCGTGAGTGGGACCTCGAGGCTTCTTCTTGTCTATTGTAGCGACAAGATCGTCGGGCTCGACGTCGCATCGACCCAGCTGGCCCTTCTTTTTCTTCTTCTTCTTGTTGTTGTTGTTCCTCTTGGGCCCGTTGTTCGAGCCCCCGGGCTCGTCCGCCTTGGCCTTCCCCTTGTCGGGGGATGCATAGAAGAACGCGCCAACGGCTTCCTCGCTGGACGCGTAGTTGGCGACGATGTACATGAGCTTGTTGGCGGTTTTGGGGGTATTCCGCCCCAGTTCCCGCACCAACTCCTTGCAGGTTGTTCCGGCGATGAACGCAGTGATGACGTCGTGGTCGGAGATGTGGGTTAGCGCGGTTTGTTGCCTCGAGAACCGACGGGTGAAGTCGCAGAGGGTTTCCCCTGGCCTCTTCTTGCAGCTGCGGAGATCCCAGGAGTTCCCTGGCCGCTCGTAGGTGCCTTTGAAGTTCCCCTCGAAGATCCTGACCAAGTCGGGCCAGTCTTGGATCAAGTCCTGGGGGAGCTCCTCGAGCCATCTTCGAGCGGTATCGGAGAGGAAGAGCGGGAGTTATCGAATGATGACGTGGTCGTTGTCGGCTCCTCCTAGCTGACATGCCAGCCTGAAATCCGCAAGCCAGAGCTCTGGCTTGGTTTCGCCGTTATACTTAACCAGGCTGGTGGGCGGATGGAAGCGGACAGGCAAGGCGGTTTGCCGGATGGTCCTGCCGAAGACTCGTGGCCCTGGTGGTTCCGGAGATCGACGCCGATCTTCGTCACTGTCGTAGCGCCCACCTCGGTGAGCGATGTAACCTCGAGCCTCAGCGTCGCCATGTCGGCGTCGTTTGTTCTCCCGCGGTAGTCGATCGTCAACGATGCGGTCTCGAACTGGTCGTCGCTCTACTCCGCCTTGGGGCGCTTTGTCTTGGTGGACGGATACCTCTCGATTTTGTTGAGGGGGTACGTCCTGATGCTTGGGGGCAGCTCCTCTGCGCCTCGAGGCCGAGCTCTCCGCCTGCTACACGGCCGCGGTTTGGAGAAGCCCCTAGATTTCGTCCCTGATGCGTCGCGCTTGGGGTGTCGATGGTGCCGGCATGTCACGAAGCAGCATTGCGGCCGCTACAACATTTTAGCTGGTACGGTTGTAGACGCGGCGCTCGTTTGCCCCCTCCTCGATGATCTGTCGATGGACTTCTCGGGCCCGTTCGCGAGCTCCTCCACCCTGTGGGCGCCCGCGATCTCGCTCGAGGGCGTGCCCGAGCTGCTGAAGTCGTAGGCGTTCTTCCTCAAGCTTGGCGAGCAGCTCTCGGACTTGCGCGATCTGGACGTCCTGAGGTGGATCGGCTTTGTCAGGACTCGGGGGGTCGGCGTTTCGCGCTGGTGTAGCGTTGCCCCCTCTTCCTTCATCCGTGGTTGCAGCGTCATTGGCGTCGTCCTGGGAATCAACCTGACCGTCGAGGTGGAAGCATTCCTGGGTGGGATCGTAATCCTCATCGGGGGAGTCCGGGTCGGGGTAGCCGTGGTAGAAGCTGGGGAAAGATCCCCTGCACTCCTCCTCCAGCCGTCGTCGTAACGTGCCCCAGGTGTGACAACCCGGGATCGGGGCTCGTCGTGGCTCCGGGCACTCGTCCGGCGGAGAGGTGGTGACGAGGTTGATCGTTGCTCGTAGCAGGTTCCCTGGAGACCCACAACGTGTCTGCATCTGCGAGCCTACAAAAGCAAAACAGAGTCTGATGCTGTTGTAGAGCCTGTGTGGAAACAGGTTATGCGGCGGCGGCGCGGCCGAGTGTGTCGGAGAAGCCACAGGGACCCTCTGAGATGACGGTATGGCAGAACCAAAGTCAGGCTCAGCGAGGTACCCGCCCCGACCCGCAAGCATGGGTCAAACAGGCTCCCGAAGGGAGGAACTGTGTCGCTAGCTGAGGCCGGGGGGACAACATCCGGCGTCTCGGGATCCGCGCGGTGAAGAGTGCGGCGGTGTTGTTCGCGCCCCCTCCTGGTCGCAGGCAAAAGGCGCGAGTGGTGGGACCGTCGCCTGGTCCTCCTTGGCCCCGGCGTACCGGAGCTGTTGCTGTCCATGCCACCAGCTGAGAGTAGAACCATGTCGTGGCCGTGGCCCGTGGATATGAACTCTAGGCTCCCGAACCAGATGATGGCGGCGAATGGAAGTGTTGGTGTCATGAAATCCATCTGGGAGAGTAGTTCGGAGTTGATCGACACGCAAACCTCCCTACCTGGCGCGCCAACTGTCGGTGTTATGACCCCGGGGGTCAAGATCACCGGCTAGTAAATTTGTATATTGCGTGCTCCCTTTCTCAGACGTGATGCAAGAAGAACACAAGATTTATCCTGGTTCGGGCATAGAAGGCCCTACGTCCAGCGGGTAGGATGGATCGTATTATCTTGCACCGAAGTGCTCGTACAGGGGGTACAAGCTGGTTTACATGGGGGTGCTCAGGATGAGCTAAGGCCTAGGGCTAGCGGGGCTATCCTAGGTAGTCGGTTGATTGCTTGAGAGATCGATCAAGCAATCGGGTGTGTGGTGTATGAGGGTCAGAGCTGATGTCCGAATGCAAATACCCGTGCGAATGCCCGTGCCAATTGCCCCTTCTTCTATCCCAGCGTCCCCTTTTATAGACTAAGGGAAGGCCGGAGAGTACAGAGTCCTAAGCTGTAGCGGCGTGGGGGCGTGTCCGTGACGCCATGCTGGCGAAGGGACGTCGATCGCTGTAGCGGTGTGGCCTTCCCGTCCTTTTGGTGCTCCAGGGCATGGTCATGACAGACTGGACGTTGCGGCACGTCACAGCGCAACAGGGTTGACCTTCTGTAGACTGGTGCGAGTCCCACAGCTGAAGCGGGACGGGGAGGACGGGACGGGTCCCATACCGGAGTGGTTGGAGGCAGGGGTCGAGCCCCCTGGTCGAGGGGGGGGGGTCGAGACCAGCGTGGCCCTGTCGTATCCCTAAAGACGCAATCGAGGGCTGTCCTGTTCACGGCTCGAGGAGGTGCCCCTGGAGTCCGTACTTGCGACGTGGCTACAACGGCGACACAGTTGACGGAGGTCCAGGGCATGGGCGGTGAGTTGATGGATTTGACTGCGGTCGTGGGCGCCCATGGCGTTAGGCGGGGGCAGGTAGGCGCATCAGATCCCCTTTACCCCGTACCGGGAGCAGGTGAGCTGATCGAGCCTCCTACCTGGGCCTCGTTCGTTCGACCCCTCGTCCGTCATTCGGGGGGTTGAAGCGGAGGCGGAGGGATCGTTCGTTCGACCCCTTGTCCGTCAGCAGGAGTCGAGGCGGACGGAGGGGTCGTTCGTTCGACCCCTTGTCCGTCTGTTTCTTCAGAGATGGGCCGGCCCACGACTAGCTGCTGTTGCCGGTGCAGGGGCCCTTCGTGTGATGGACCCTTCTTTGTGGATTTGAACGGTTTGATCGGGTCCTGTCTTAAAAATGGTTGTTATGTTGAGCGTCAGTTTATCAAAGGGTTTAGGGTACCCTTACCTTTGTACCCGACATATAGCCTCTAAATTACACGAGAGCTAAATAATAGCTGACCTTGCTGTATTACATTGGGCGTTCTTTTTCAGTGTTAAAAATAATGTAAATTGTTTCTGTCTTGATTGACTTTTCACCCATAAGAAGACCAGAAATCTCACCCCTTGTATGGTTCCGTCTTCGTGAGTTGAAGACGGGTTTTCACTAGACCCTCTCCATTTACGTCTTCTCATCATTCCCCTCTGGCAGTGGCAGTGGCAGCTCGCCTTCTTTCCCATTTCCCTCGCAAACGGCATCAATACGCTCGCTCCCCCCAAAATCCCCACCTAGGGTTTGCCCCTCGCCCTTCCTTGCCGCGAGATCCATCCAAACCCCAAATGGAGGAGACGCTCGCCTCCCTCCGTCGCCCGGTAAGTCTCCTCTCCGCCGCGCTGGCCGGGCCCCGTACTTGCTGCGATTCCTACTAGTGTTTTGCTGAATTTTGTTCTATGGGCTTGGGGGTGGTGATTCGTGCTGCAGAAGCGAGGCCGCCCGCCGCGGCCGCGGGAGGAGTACCACGTGGACTTCGATGATTTTGCCGAGGCGGAAGGGCTCGCGCCGCCCCAGTCCAAGCGCAAGCGCGCGGCCTCCGCCGCCGCCGCCGCGTCCCTGGAGGACCAGCCACTCATCGGTCAGTGACCCGTCCACCCCTCTCTCTCACTCGCTCGCTCGCTCGCTCTCCCTGCTGGACTGTGATGCGTGGACTCCGAGCTTCTGCTGGGGTTTAGTTTAGCTGCGTGCTGGGGTCGGGAAATCTGCGCGTTGTGCTCCAGTTTGGCACCGTGGTGGTTGTGCCAGCGCAGTGGGTTCTGATGTGCACGGGAAACTGTGGCCTTGCTGCCTCCCGGTGGTAAATGGGTGGTTCGTCTTGTTGGCCTGCGCTTGGATTAGTTCATCTGGTTATGTGATGCCCTTGTTGCTTTTGGGAAATTTTGTTGGGACTTGGGGGAACATTTGGTAGTCAATGCTAGGTTGCTGGATGGAGAAAAAAAAAGATCAATTTATACCATCTTGATTCCAATATATCTTTATGTATAAACACTAACAATCTTGTCAAGGACCCACCTTCATTAGTAAAACTAGAAATTGATGAAAGCCGATTGAATTGTGATTCATCTTTTAAAAAAAAAAACTTACAGTATGAAGCATATAGGTTCATGGTAGAGAATGGCAACGAGGCTCCCTTTGAAAGCATTACAGTTCGGATTTATGATGATAGTGTTCTGCCATTTCCGGATGTCTCACTCACATGATAACCAAGGGTATTGTAGGAAGAAGGCTTCAGCTGTTGAGTTTACTGGTTACCATTTGAGCATATATTAAGGGATATAACTAATTGGAACATGCCTGAACTAAATCTCCTTTTGTAACTATATAATCTTTCAACTATGTTGCAACTTGCAGATATTATCAAACATAATGGCAGGCTGATCATCCATGCTGTCAAAAGGTTGGTTGAGGATTACGAATCAAAGAAAAATTCGGTGACGTTTCAGATTTTAACAATGCTATTTGAGGTACTAGCACTGATTTTTTTTTTGTTTCTTTGGGTCTTGCTTCTCCTGCTGCATTAGTTGATAAACCTATGAATCTTATTATGGCAGGCTTGTGGCGCCAGGCATGAGATTTATCCTGACTACCTTCGCGAGTCTGATGTGGATGACATTGTGGTGTCGCTTGTTGACCTAGCTAGGAAAGTATCCTTTTGTGACTTGTTCAGAAGAGTGAACAGAGAATCATCATTTGTAGTCTTATACATTTTCCAATGTTCATATTCACTATATCATGTGTGTTTCCCTCTGCTCAAACTAACATGCATGTTTTCTTTTGAGCGAATTGGTGATACCTTAACTCGAAATTAGGGTCTGGTGGAAGATAATTACAACTCAAAGCATAAGGATCTCAAAAACTTCAAAGAGAACCTGGTTTCTTTTTGGGATAGCTTAGTACTTGAATGTCAGTATGGCCCGTTGTTTGATGACCTATTGTTCGAAAAAATCAAAGACTATGTGGTTGCTCTGTCATGGTAATTTTGGCTTACTTCCTCCCTCCCCCGGTCTGCCCCTCCCCTGTTGCACTGTATGCATGTATTTGACATGCTTATTATTTTGTGTATCTTAGTGCTCCTCCAAGGGTATATCGCCAAGTAGCTTCATTGGTTGGGCTCCAGCTTGTAACGTCATTCATATCTGTTGTGAAGACTCTCAGTGGACAACGCGAGACCACTCAAAGGCAGCTGAATGCAGAAAAGAAGAAGCAAAGTGATGGACCACTTATTGAATCTCTCGACAATAGATTAGCCCTTACACATGCAAACATTACGTACTTGGAGGAATTGATGCGGAAGATGTTCAACGGGTGAGACCATGTACAAAACACGAGTAATTGTACTCTACGCGTGATTGTTCTCAGTAAATTTGAAATTATTTCACATGAACCCAAATAAAGTTGCAAGCATTTGATGTTTCAATATGGTTTTGTCCTGTTGTATGCTTTCCGAAATTTGTTGTTAGTTGGTATTTCGTTATCTTCTCTTTGGGCCCTCAGTATGCTTGTTGGTGATGTATGTGGGTGTTGCATCGCACGTCTGGGCTTGAAACCAATTCTTTTAATGTATATAATAGCCAGATATCCTGCTTCTTCATTTCAAAGAAGTATCTGCATTTATGTTGGTTTTGGTGTCTGCTGAATTTCTATTTCTCACACGTAGGTTATTCATGCACCGTTATCGTGATGTTGATCCTGAGATCCGGATGTCC